>VWZY01011717.1:87467-104708 GCA_013399075.1 Chloroceryle aenea | reverse complement strand
GGTGTTATGAGGCCGCCGGTTCTCGCGAGAGAACCGCGCAGCGTGGGTGTCGTTCAGGGCTTCCCGCAACGCTCTTCCGCAGCGAGCCTTGGGAGTTGGGAGTCCCGACCGGGGCGGCCTGGGTGTCCCGGCGGGGAGAGCGCTGCTGCCACCCTCTAAGCACAGGCAGTGCTTAGAAGAGAGTTAAGGAGTTTGACCTCTGAATTGTGAATAAGGCTTGAAAAGTAATCAAGTTCTCAGTTCCTCCACTGCCTCTGTTCTAAGCATATGTGTCTGAGAGTGGCAAGTCCTCTGCTATCAAGGCTGTTAGTGTTTGGGTATGGCCATTGTACTGGCATTGTGACAATTGAAACAAATGGCCAGTCCCTTTCACAGCCACATTCATCTCCAGCCACCAGTGATCAGTTTTCCTCGTGTTTCCTTTTCCTCTATCCCGTTCCCATGCCAGGAGGGCCTGACAGTTTAGTTGTCATTCTCCATAAAGGAAGAATGACAAAAGACTCCCTGATATGCTGAAAGTGACAGGCGTATTTAACAATGGTCAGACACTTGTTCCCAAGGTCCCCTGGGAGGACATATTGCAGGTGGACATGCTGTGACTCCAGTGTATAAGTCCGAGATTTTGAACCTCTTTAATCTTGAAACTTCCTACCTGTGTAGGCAAAGATGCATCTTTGTGTGTGTGGTAACTGGGACTGGAGTTAGACAGTAAATTATGGAGGAACCAAAGCCGTGTTTTAAGATGTTGAGTCTCTGCACTCATGACAGTTTCATGTGAAAATGAAGTTTTCAGTTGTATGGCTCTGAAAATCAGCCCTATTCCTGTATTCCATTCTGCACAGACAGTATAAATAAAAATTACTGAATTCTTGTGAAAACCATAGGTGCTAATAAGTCATGTAAGATCAGTCAGTTAGTGACAAAACAGTTATTTAAATAGAAAGGGATATTGATTTTTAAGTTTGTTCTTGGTATGTTTTATGAAGTCAATCCTTGAGAGCATATTTCTTTCCCAAATAAACAGAAAACTACATTTTGCCATTTAGCTGCAAGCTAGAAACAAAGACCTTTTTCTTTCCAATAGTTCAAATTTCTAGTAACCAGCATTTTAAGGAGAGTTGTGATAACACTTCTTTAGATTTCATGTCACAAGAGAGTGGTTTAGAAAATAGGTGTGCCAGGGTTATAGAGCTAGACTGCATTACCTGCTACTGTCCCAAGACAGCAGGTGCATACTGGGATCTATGTTAGTTACATTTAGTAATCTTTTCTAAGTAGCTGTGGTTCTTCTCTGTATAATCTCTTCAGCCTCCTTTCTTAGAACTAGACTTCAGTTCTTCTGTTTGTTTTGTTTGGCTTTGTTTTTTTCTAAAAGACTGGAAGACTGAGGAATTCTGCTGATTCAGCAAAGTCTTTCAGCGGCCTTCACTTTTGCACGTTTGAAGTACTAACATTTAATCTCAAAAAATTCCAGCCAGACAACTGATATCTTTAGCAGCAGCTCAGCAACTTTTGTTCAAATCTATCTTTTGAAGCCTCTGAAATGCCTTCTTTTGTCCTTGATTTCTGTAATGTTTCAGATTTATTGATCCCTCTCTATAACGAGCTCTATCTATACAGTTGTATGCCTATTTCTGGATGGAAAAGTGTGACTCTTAAAAGGGAAAAAAGGTCCTGAAAAACATGGATTTTGCTAGATCTGCAATTAAATCTACTTATTCTGGTGTTGTTCTAAAATTGCATTTTTTGCAGATCAAATGCTGGAGTAATGAGGCATTGTTCACCTGGATAAAAAATTGCTCTTACCTGGGCAGAATCTGAAAGGCGATGCTTGGAATTTGTGCAAATATTTAGCCTGGTGGCACTCGGATTCAGAAGGGGGCAGCCAGTCTACAGGCGTCTTCACCTGCAAGATAATGGCAGTTCTTAAAATACTTCAGCTTAAAATGCCACCCAGAGAAGACTTATTTAGTCTTTTCTCAGTTGTCTGCTGAGTCAGCCACTTGTGAAAGGGCAATAAACAGGAAAAAAATCAGGAATAAGGTTGGTAGCCTTCGATAACTCTCTCAGTTTTCATCAGCTGTCTTCTTCTGTATAGAAAATATGAAAAAATATAAAATACATGAACAATGCCTTTGATATTTTTGCAACACATTTAGGATTCTTGAAGAAGCTAGAAAAAGTTTTGATAGGGACTAAAGACAAAGGAGAACCTTTATTCAGGAACTACTGTTTGCATATGCTTCTGCATATTATGCAGAGTTTTGCAGGGAGCTTTGCTCTTTCCTGTGTCCAAGTTCTAATTCATGACCTTTAATTCTGTCCTGGCCCAGATTTAGTGATGTTTGGAACAGCCAAGGAAGGGTTGCAATGCTCCTGTTGGTATAGGCATTTTGATGTCCATCAAAATGAAGGTCACGGTGATTTCTCCCCGCTTCTCAGGGTGTACCCTCCTGTCCACACAGTGCTCCATCAGCTGGGTGCTCAGAGCAGCTCAGGCAGAATCTATTCAGACATACAGCTCTAAAATGCCTCCCTTGCATTGCTACCCTAAAGATGCTTGTTAACTCCTCTTACTTCAGTATGATAGCTCTCACGTTTGTTTTCATTCTCTGCTGTCTTTGCCAGACTTTGGGAGCGTTAAAATAAACATTTGCCTCGTCGGGTGGCCCTTCTCCATTTGGCAAACACCAGTTTGTTTCCTGCCTTTCTATAAGATTTCATCGCTGTCCTTAGTATTTTGTTTTCTCAGAGTGGTGAAAATTAAGGCTTCTGGCAGAGGTGCTTCTGCAGAGTCAGCAGGGGTGGCACGCAGGATTGTTTTCTCATTACCTCAGGGTGGGGAAAACGGTTGGCCTTTAAGATACGTGTGAATCTGTTGCTTTCACAGCCAGCTTGGAAATACAACCCATGCCATCTTGCCTTCTGATTCCAAATTTCTCCAAGGATTAATGGCACTGCAGTAAAACACAGCTTCTCCTGTACTGAGCGCTCCTCATCGTCTTTCTTGGATCTGGGGAAACTCAGTCCAAGCAGATGCTTAAAGGAAACATGGGAAAATCTGGCAAGTACTTGAGAGAGAATGACACCGTGAGAGCCAGCAAGAAGCAGGATGTCACAAGTACAGGAGCTCAGACAGCTATACTGAACATGACAAGGAGACATGTCCGTAAGGATCATATCTGAGGTGATTTCCTCTATTTAAAAAAAGTTCTTATTAGAGCCAATACACATTTTTTGCTTAAAATAAAACAATAGTGAAGGGTCAGCCTCAGGATTCAGCCCATTGAATATTCTTTGCATAATGCCTAGTAACATGCAAAGCCAATTTCCTTAAATAACTGCGTGTCATTAGCAGAGGGAGGCTTTGCCATCAGTCTTTCCTTCTATTTTATATAGACCATCATGAACTCATTTGGTATTAATGGAAACCCCCTGGGTTCGCACGCTGTCATGGAACATTAATTAATGTGGCGTTGTTTAAATTATGTTACTCCTCATCCAATAGCTGGGAAACTCTCAGAACATTCTCCAAGGTACCAATTTATTTTCTTTGGCTTCGTGGTTGCAGCCCGTCCTTATCACTCACATCTGTACTGAATGGGGAATGGATTCCAGGTGCTGAGCCATCCAAAGAGGACAGCTCACTCACACAGCAGCTCAGTTGCGTGCACACATTTGAGAAGTGGAGAAAATTTGTACCAAAAGTTTTCTTCAAGGCGTGGGCGTCCTTAGAGTTCCCATTGTTAGAGTAGAGCAGGAGAAGTCCACAGCATCTCTCAGGCTTTAGCATTCTCTCTGTAGGCAGTGATTTTGCAGACTCACCACCTCCTAAAAAGCTACATTTACAGCATTCCTCTAGCTCAAGCTGGGAGCCATTGGAGGCAAATTGCAGTTCAAATATCTGACAGAGTTTCTGACAGCGAAAGCTCTTGTGAGCCTCGGGATGGTTCTTAAAGTCAGTTCAACAGTTAGATGAGATTTCATTACAATAAAAAATCTGAGATGTCTGCAAATATTTGAGCAGGAAACAGTATTGTGTGCACTGTACCATCACACTGGTGACACTCATTGTTTAATCTGCCATAATTACCATTGTAAAGTGTGTTTTTTCAGAGGTTTACAATGCAGCTGTTTTGTTCACCACACGTTTTCAACCTCTAAGCCATTTCTCCTTTCCCCTTTAGAACAAATTAAAATCATTTTGACTGCTTTGAGAGCTCCCCTTTTGAGAGTCAGGGATGTTGTTATGCAGAGCTGGGCTAGATCCTCCTCCCTGCTTGTGTGTGAGGCCCAGTGATACTCAGGTGCTTGTGCCTGATAGGAAGGGGGCAGAAATATTCCACCCCACTTAGTGAACAGGAGGTATGAAGCTGCTTGTGGAGGTTGCAAAAGAGGAACCAACTACCCCTGGATTTTTCATGTCCCTTCTTGTTTACCAAGAAGACACAGTGGCAATCCCATTGTTCACTGAGATGGACTGTGAGAGACGTAGATCTCTGATAAATGTTTGTCCCTGGCTTGCCTGGCAGGGCNACACAGTGGCAATCCCATTGTTCAGTGAGATGGACTGTGAGAGACATAGATCTCTGACTTGCCTGGCAGGGTGATTTCCACTCTAAAGATGAGGTCCTTTTCTTGGCTAATAGCTTTTTTCCAGGGATCTCAACATCAGTGTCCCTCCCACACACTTCATCCTGTTAAGCTTCTGTCCTTACTCTTACTCTGCAAGGTGGCAAGTATGGAATATCTCCCACTGGTGTTCTGCTAATGTCCATAACTTGCTGACTTCTTCTTACCATGGTGGAGGCTGTGACATGCAGCTTAAATGAACAGACAGGGCAAAATCATGGCCTGTTAAATTGCTTTATTGATTAGAAGGAAAGAATAAATTGTTTTTTAGAATGATAAATGTGGGATTCTGGAGATCTTGCTTCAACTCTCTCTTTTGCCATAGTTTTTTTCAGGAAGATCTAATTTCTCGGTGCCTTGGTTCCTCTCCTATGAAATGAGCAGTGTTTTACAGAGATGCTGAGTGGATAAGTACTCCCTGGAAGGGGACAGATCTGTGGGATGCACAGAGCACATGGCATCCCTGCCAGCCCTCCAGGCCCCTGCCCTGGGGAGTGATAGCAAATGGCTATCATCACAATTATTTTGCTTGCCCTGAAATGTGGTACCACAGCCTGGTGGTGAGCCCTTCATGTGCAGTGAAGAGCATTGGGAAGTAAGCAATTCCTTATGGCAAGACCCAAACCAGCTCCTTCCTGCATTTCAGGAGTGGACACTGCATTGCAAAAGGAGACGCTCTGAGAGGCCAGTGCATCCCCATAGCTCGCCATGTTGCCATGCAGGGCTCTTAGGCACTCAAAATGTGGCAGCCTGCCAGAGCTAATTCTTCCCTCCGCTCTTGAGAGGACTAGTCCAGGCAAGGCACCGTGCTGACACAGCTGTCCTGCTGCTGGTTCCTCGGCTGGCCTGGCTGGGGGATCCCAGAGCAGCACTCCACTGCAGAGCACAGCTATGCCTGAAGGAACTTTTCACAGGTAGTCACGGTGCTGGAAAAGTATTTCATTCACTGCTCTACAAATAGCCCTGTGGGCTACGGCTAGGGAGGAAAACAGGCTTGTTTCTCTTGTACTACACCATGTAGTCTGTGTGGGCAGAGAGACAGAGCGCTCGCTGTCTGTTGTAAGCCCCTGACACAAGGTCAGACGAGAGCTGTGCCAGTGCAGGGGCCTGGTTTGCCAAACAACCCTCTTGTCAAACTCCCCTGGCTTTCTCTGAGCTAATTCGGGGATGTCTTTGGCCCCATAAGTTCAGCTAAAGCAGCTGTGATTGCCCTTATACAAAGTTTCCTGGGTTTGCTGGTGTGTATTTTAAGCTTATTGCTATTTCAGTGCAGTTTTGTGCATTTCCTATTTGGACAGATCCTGTTGGAAGCATGTATTGTTTGGGAAGTCGTGGCATTAATTACTGTGTGAATTATTTGTTGTGTGAGTACCATGGAAGAAATAGATGGGAACTATTCCAGCAGATCTTTAATGAGTTCAGTCATCCTAGATCCTGATTTCCATCTCATAAATAATAAACTGTCCTCAATATGCTAATTTAAATTTGCCTTTAAATTGCTTATTTTAATTTTGCAGAGGAAATAATCAAGAAGAAAAAGTTCTGGAAAATGCAAGACTGCCCTGTTTCTGTGGCAGGGCACTCAGAGTTTGCAGTGTCTCATCCTCTTCCCCACACTCAGTCCTGAGACAGTCAGCATGTGAGTGGTCTGGGAATGGTTTCATGTCGTGAAGAGGGAAATTTCAAATGTAACTAATGAAAAGGAATAAGAAATCTTTTGTCCATAAAGGAAAGGTGCTTAATATACCCTTACACAGTGAGCTCTTTGCCATCTCCTTTTGGTGGGATCTCCAGTCTCAATTTCCACAGTTAGCCTTGAGATTTTTATGTTCCAGAAACATCCTTTACATTCTTTATGCCTTCTCCTCTCAGCGTATTATCTTCAGTAAACACATACTGTGCTTTTACATGTACCTGTGGTGTCTGGGCTGTCTGTAAGTCCAGACTAAACAATAGCACATGGCATAGCAAATAATGCCACAAGAAAAGGAAACAGAAATGTATTTTGGACGTGTATTAGCTGGTCACACATCATTCAGGTTTGTTAAGGTTCTACACTGGATAAATAAGTGGAATAGAATGTGGGGATGGTCCTGCAAGAGCATCTTACTGGAATTACAGTTGCAGAAATTTCATTTCAAGAGACAAACCAGGGAAAAAAACCAAACAGGTTACTCCATTTTTTGCCCTGGAAGAAATGGCAGCTTTTTGAAAACATTATTATCCTCAGTCAAGCATCACAAATATTAGTTCTCAGTTCCTTCAAGGGATAAAAAGAGATAAAAATAGAAGCCACTGTGAAACCTCCCAGAGGCTGACAAATGCATTCATTTATTTCTTTATAATGACATCTTTCAAGAAGGCCTTAACACTGGAAATTCTCCGAGGATTCCTTCCCGCCGAATCTTTCTCACTTCTGTGGAAAGCTATCGGTATCACTGCCAGCAGCCAGGGTGTAAAATACTTTCTGAAAACTCAGCTGTGCTGTTATAGGATGATCTTCAACAGGGAAAAGGCTCATTCTCCAGAGTGCACTGAGAACGTGGCACGGTGACCTGGAACGGTGTGGGAGTGTCTGGTTGTGATGGGACAGCCCACTTGAGAGGGGATGGCTGTGTGGGATTCTCAGCAAGGGGTGAGCAAAGTACAACCCCTGCACATCAAACCCGCGTGAGAAACACAAGCTGCGCAAACCAGATGTCAGCTTTGCAGCAGCTTTCATTTTACTCTTTACTCCCCTCATTTGTATGTCTTCCCAGTTTGTTCATCTCCTCTCTAAGGCCTGCGCTCATCCTGCTTAGTGGAGGCAAGCTAGCCACATTTCCCTCCTGCTGCAGGGAGGGAGAGAGGCTCTTCCAGAGCTCTCGGAGCTTCTGATTAACTGACTCCCTCTCTGAGGAGCCTCTTTCTGTCTATTGACTGTACAGGAACCAAGGCTTGTTTAGCTGGCATGATTAAATGTCTAAGATTTAGTGGGGTGATTTTGATCTGTACAATTCAATCTTTGGTAAGGTTGGCAGGCAAACAGAGCAATCAGTTGCTTTATTTTTCTTATACTAAAGTTTAAGAGCAAAGCCCAGCCCATTTCTTACATCGACACTGGGAGTTAAAGGTGGTGCCTGAAATGGCATTGTTATTGCAGGTGGGACTCATCTGACCAAATGCAGACTGAACATAGAGATGGCTAGAGATGAACCCCAGAAGACTCTATTTCACTTTTCACACTATAAATGAAGCTAGAGTAAATAGCTCAGTCGTGTATCTCTAGAGATAGGCAGGTAAATTGCATCCACAATACCCGCAGAGCTCCCTCTGTGGCACTCATTCCAGAGCAAGATTGGCCACGTAGGTGAACTAAAGATACAGGTCTGAAGGGATGACTTGAGTCATCTGGTGCCTCTCAAGTGCAGAAAGGCATGCTGCAGATGTCCCGTGTGGTGTAGCTCACCTCACCCCACCATGCTGTGCATTTCCAGGCTTCTCACAACAGACTCCAAGTCTGTGCTAGAAGATCAAGTGCCACAGTAATTGTGACACAGGAGATCAGGAGAGATCAATATTTCCAAGTCCTCCTGGCTAGCAAGAGATTTGCTGGGTGATATTTGCAGATGCTTCTGGACCACGTACTATGCTGCAGAGGAAGACAAACAAAACCCAGCAGTCTCTGATGAGGTCATCTGGAAGAGGATTGCTTCCCTGTTCCAGATGTGGTGGCTAGCTCAACCCTGAGTGTGTGAACAAGTGCAGCCAGCTGATGGATGCTGATACCTCGAGGAGTGCTGATGAACCTTGCATCTCTCAGTGACTGTGTTTACAACCTCAACTGACCCAACATGAAATAAAATACTCTATCTTAAATCCCTGTGAGAAAAGATTAAAGGGGTCAGGAAAAAAGTATATCATTCAAGAAAAATGTCAGCCCTGGGAGTATAACCTTAATTATTAAACTATACTGGTCTATTTTTAGTCCTATAATTTCCCATATACACAAGAAGAAGATCTGCAGTGGGGCTTATTTTTTTCTTTTATAAACAAAGGCTTTTCTTTGTAATGTACTGCTGTTTGGCACAGTCTCTGTATAAAAGGCAGATCTTTAAACGGTGTGCTGTGATCTTATCTGTTCTGCAAGCTGGAGGATGTATCATCAATATAATTTGTGGCAGGGTATTTACATAGGTGTGGTGAAGTGTGTTGGAAACTCCTCTGAAATCACACAGGCGAAAAAGGAGACAGTATTAGCTTAAATAAGTGAGGCTATCAGCTTAACAGCTCCATGAATAAGTGTTCTTTCTCGAATAGGAAATGACAGTTCACAGGTGCTTAAAGCCAGCTAAGAGACAACACGCTGCTTGTGATTTTCTGTCACTAACTTATTGGATCACACAGGGAACCAGTAACTAATTACAGAGAATTTCAGCTGTCGTTCACAGGTTCCTGTTCACAGGTTCCCCTGTGGTTCTGTAACTCCAGCCCTGGTATCCAAAGGCTGCTCTTGGCCCTGGAAAAAGGAGGGCTGAAGGGCTTGGCCCCAGAGAAGGGGGCTGCCGTTCTGAAGTTGTTACTAGGTGAGAGGTGGCACTCTGCGAGCAAGCCCTGCTGTCACAAACAAAATTAATTGGTTCCTCTGCTGGTATTCTTGAGAGGAGCTGTTAAATGAATGACCATTGCCAGCACAGTTCAGGAGACCAAGCTAAATTATCATAATAGACTCTTCTGCCCCAAAATTCTGTGCATTACTGAGAAATACTCCCTTTGAGTAAGAGCCAAGATGTGTATTAGGGGAATTTTCAGACCAAGTGCAGCTCATGGTATCAGTGAGTCTACTCACATTGTGGATGAAAATGTACTTCAGCTTCTACAGCAGTAATGCCAGCCACTTTCACATAGGCTATGTTTGCTTGAAGAAAATAAACTGTACTGTACATAATAAAGGGCTTCTCTTCCTGAACACAGAGTTGTAACCTAGCAAGAATACCAGGGAAGCTGGAAACACTAACTTTGCACAACCAAAAGCTTTCCTTTACATTGTGCTAATGGTGGCACCTTCTGGAACCCATATGCCGTAATAGGATGTGCAAAGTCTAGAGATAATGTAAAGCTCCAGATCTGGAATTGAAGCTTCCCCAGTGTGAGAAGTGTTGGTATTGGTTATGCTCCATGTCTAGCTGCGTTTTAGGCTGCAAAAGATTTCCACTTCTAGTATAACACCCTGTAAAAAAAAAAAAAAAAGACCATGCATTAGCTTCTCTTATTAAAATTCCTTTCAGGTTCTTAGGGTTTGTTTTCCCCTTTATTAGTTAGGAATGGTAGAGGTCGGTGGAGCTTTGTAAAGAACCTTTTCAGCAGGGTGAAATATATGAATCACATTGCAGATCCTGCTGGTTGGCTGATGGGGTGCCTCTGTGCTGCTCTACAGGCCTGTCAGAACCCTGGGGAGCTGTATGCACCGTGGACTCCTGATGTAGGGAGTATCTTGCAGGGATGGAGAACAGCTGGGAGGTGGAAGAGTGAAAAGCAACAAAGTTTTGCCAAATGCAAAAAGTAAACGAGCAGAGGGAAACCCAAAACTACTGATTTTCACTGTCACTTTCTTCATTAGCTCTTTGGACAGGTGTGATATCCAAGTTAACTACTTTGTCCTTGTTTTTTGTCCTTGTCTGCATTCATTTCTTTGCATTTATTGTTAGGTTTTGTCTTATTATCAGATGTTTCTGCTGAAAGCTGTAAGTCTCCAAATAGAACAAGTGAGTTTGGTTTCTTCCCTAAAAGTTCAGAATGTCCTTGCTTGCTCCTCAGGGTCTTCCATGGGCTGCTATTCTGGTTAAATTCAAGAGCTTGGTTCCGGAGTCTTTGCTCCATGAAGGAGATCAGGCTTCTTCCTTTGAGAGCTTGTTCCTGACCTGAATGACAAAGAAACTGAAACAAGGGCAGGGTGAGGCTAGGGAAGGGTTGCTCACTGATGTAGCTCATTAGAGGACTTCTCTGCCTTGCTGCTAAGCCTTTTGGTTCTGCCAAGTTTCTTGATGAGAGCTACAGGAGTAACAATAGCAAAGTAGGTCAGGAGTAGATCTTGTAAATCTACTCAAAGGGCCAAGAGTACAATTTGTGTAGAAGAAGGAGAAAAGGGAGAAAGGAGAAAAGAAATAGGAAGATTTTAGGATGAAGGACAGGAAGGCCAGAAGTTTTGGCAGGACTTTGCATGTGATAAGTGATGTGTAATTATACACCCAGTTGAAGATTGCTTTCTTATAGTGTCTGGAAAAATCTTTACTTTCTTCAGCAGGGCATTCATTAGTGCTTCTGAAGAATCTCTTATTCTGCAGTTGCTGTTAGCAGTAAGGCTAGTCTGCCTGCCTGCAGGGATTTGACTGTACAGTGGGTGAGCAATGTGCTCGCCGGCTGTACACACATCTCAAGAGTGTAGCTGCACCCCTACTGAGACCCAGGGAAAAGCAACAGCAGAAAAACAAAAGCTTTTGCAGGATGGACGGTTTTCTTTGAAATGTGGTAGCCATGTGATTTCTTTAAAGGGAAGAAAATCAATAGAAGGATTTTTTAGGTTGGAGAAAACACCATCCCCAGTGTTTGGAAGTCTTTGGGAGTGAACTTTCAAAACATGTCCTGGTTTGGGCAATGCTGCACTGCTTATCCAGCATGCACACAGAATACACGTCCACTTTTTATTCAGCTGAACTTTTTATCATGCTGGCAACATTTATTGCATATAGGTGTATCAATAGATTATTGGTTTTTTTCTGTTTAGGTCTAAAGTCCTAGGAGGTGTCTGTAAGACACAATTTAACCCATGACATACTCAACCGTACTCTGATTTTAAGCAAAATCTGACTGTGCTTCTTCCATCACACCTACAATTACAGCTAGCTTCCCACAAACATTGTATACATCTATGTTACGTGTGTATTTCTTCTGCTTTGTATTAGAACCCTTGTTGGCTGTTAGGGTTTTGCTGTTCATTTCTTTCTGAGTGCTTTATTTTTCACTCTTGTTGTGCTAGCAGGTAGAATACAAGTTTAAAAAAGCATGTTAATGTGACACACCATTTCAGCTGACATAACAGCCCTTTAGCATACACATTTCCTCAGAGGAAGTGAGACTGGGGAACAGGATTTGTTCTTACCTGTGTCATCCTTTCTTGTGGAAATTTCCTCTTAAAAATGTTGTCACATCTGGGACACCTTCCCATGGATTGGATGCTTTCTGCATTTGATGGTACAAGCCAGGGCATTTCCCCACTCTCACTCAAACTGAGACCAGTGCTGCCCACTGGTTTTCCCTTATCAGTAACAAATACATCAGTTGATAGGCAGTGGGCATTTTATAAAGGCCATTTTATAAAGGCCATTTCAACAAAAGGCAGCAGCAATGTCTTCCTTGCATCAATCAGCGAGAGACTTTTTGATCATTCCTTTTCCTGCAGAAAGTTGGAAATCTCTGCCAAGAAAACACAAACAGGAGACTCTTCATTATCATCATACCACAGAGTTTTGAAAGAACTCTTTTAACTTAGACAACACTTCTGCCTGAAACGTTTTACCTCCTGGTGTTATGAGCACATAATGAAACTTACTGAGTGTTTAGGAAGAGATAATTCTCCTTGGTTTTCACTTTTCACTTCTTCTGAGTGTTTTACCCTCTTCCTATCCTCCAGGTTTCTCTACAGCCCATCACTGAGCTCCGTGTCCTTGTACAGGGAGAGCACAGGCCAATTTCCAACCTACAGGTGCAGAACTCCAGTATGTATGTGGGAGTCACGGGTGTACAGCAGTAAAGCTGGTTTGAAATTAGGCTTGGTTTTTTGTATTGATTTTTAGTTTATCTGAAAATCTTGGTGGTTGTGGTTTAGACAACCCTATATTTATCTGGAGAGTAAGTCTGATGTGGATGTTGGGAGTTCTCACCCACAAATTCCCTTCTCCCACAGCTGTATGCTACAGCATGACCTGGAGGCCTCTATAAAGGCACAAATATACCAAGGAGGGAGGAGGAAAGTTGTCCACTGAGGAGTTAGTAGCCTGTAAGGAGTGGTAGTGGTGGATGGGAGCTATTTCTATCTGTGGCAGTGATCACAGAAGTCCACTGCAGCAAGGCCTGAGCCCACTGGCTATACTCATTTCTGCACTGGAGGAGATCCCAGGGAGTAGCACACCCTGAGTGACCTTACACAGCTGGCAAAACCAACCAACCTTCTGGAAATTTTCCTTCGTACTGTCACTACGACAAGGGATGAAATGCCTATTTACTGTCCTGACAAATGTTCTCTGCTCAGGTGGAAGTTTGAAACCCTATTTTTTTTCCGCTTGGCCTTTGTCTAGACTCGTATTGTGGCTGCAAAGTTGCTGCTTCCAGATTGTTGGAAGTATCTGACCCACCTGCCAGGTGCCTTTTGTTTGTGTTTACACACCCGTGGTGCTGAGCTGTTCACATGCTGTTGTGTGGCCCACGCTCAGCATTCCCGTGGGCAGCGCTGCTGCCTGAGCTGAGTCACAGGTTGGTGACAACTGTCACTGGCTGAGGATCTGGCCCATAATGTGCCTTACTGAATAGGTTTTCTTTCTCAAGGAGCTCCATACTGAGTTTGTTTAAAGAAAAAAACCCTTATCTTTCTCCCTCCCTTTTTTAATTATTATTATGCTTAATTTCTAGGCCATTTTGAACCAAAATTATGTGGCAGGCCAGTGAGGAGTTAAGATTTAGATAAAGAAGAACTGATAAACCTGTTACTATTTTGGGGAGAGGCACTGAAATATTTGGAATGCTATCAAAGAGTTGTTATGGTCTTTTAACCCCTCTAAGCTGGAAGTTAATTGGGTAGGAGGAGAAAATGAGTTTATTTTTCTCCCCTGTAAGTCGAATGCTGCGTGTATATGGATTGCTTACTGATATGATTCACCTCTATGAGCAGAATAACAATCATCTTACTGTGTTCTCTTAGGACTATTTCTCAAAGATTTCTTATGTATCTGAATTTTGTCCCCCCACCCCATAGCCCTGTCTTTTAATTAAATTTTACCCTGAACTGATTCTGTCTAGGTTTTCCCGCGGGGCTGTAGAAGTGAATTTACTTTTATTCTCTATCTGTAAAGCTTGTTGTTTAAATCTTTTCTCTCCATGCCTCTATTTTTTTTTTTAAACAAGATTTGCTGATTGCAATTTGATTACCTGTTCAGCTTTTTACAAATTATTTTAGGCTCTAATTGAAGCCTAGGAATAGAAAGCTCTAAGTTAACCTCAGAAATATTTGATTTCATATTATTCTATTCTGTTCATCTCAAGATTCCATGTTGTAGTAGATGATACTTTTTAAACCTCTGTAGCAAACACTGAATTAAAACCACAGCAAAGCAGAATACTTGCATTTATTCAGTAGCTCTCCTTAGAGACTGCAGATGTGGACAGATGCTGAGTCTATTGTCATTTTCTAAATAAGACAACTGTTATCTTCATGGAAACCAGGACTTTTAAAGTCAGATTTTCAAAAAAAAGCTCCTAAGGAGTATAGAGGCAGATTTAAGGCAGCCAGAGCTTCCTCTTATATGGTGGGGACATTATCAGAGAGTAAAGCAAATTCACTTTGTATGTGTCTCTGAGTGAATTTTGCTCGTGGGCAAATCTGGCTATCTGCAGCAGAAACGTGATATTCCTCAGTGCCTCAAGCTGTCCCGAATTCTCACTTCAGCATTAAGTTGTGCAGAAACACTTGTCTGCCAGACAGGAGAGGCTTTTCTTCACAGCATGCTTTCCCAGCACAGCGGTCCCAGCCGCGCTGTCCCCAGCGGAGTGTGTCCCCCGTGTGTTGCACAGAGGCTTTTCCATATTAACTGTGTACTGTGGGATGCCATGGAGCTGTCTGCTCCACGCTCCTCCATCTTCTGATGTACACACAGAGTGTGTGTACTCGCTGCAGTTTAACTGAATTACTCCTGTGTCACCCAGGCCCTGTAATGCTATAAAGGCTGGTTAACATATATATGAAAGCCATGGTTCACCGCTGTGCTTTCTGTGACACACAGCCCTGTCAAAGGCTTTCATCACACAAACCCATTCAAATGTCATGACCACTACTGAGAATATCCAGAAACAAGACTAACAAGAACTCAAGAAGCAACCCCCTTGGGTTTCAGATGAGAAAGGGAACCTTTTGTTTTAGTCACACTGTATTTTCTGCACCCCCTCAGCATACGTGCTAACCAGTTAATGCCACGGGGGGTTCACACTGAAGGCCTCCTGCTGCCAAACACCTGCAATCAGGAGCTGATCATTGGGCTGGGAAGTCAAAGGCAAGAGACATGGGATGTCAAAACCACATCACTGCCTGCTCTGAATCCGCAATGCTGCAGGAGGGGCACCCACCAGTGCCTTAGGGTATAGAGGAATCTATAGGGTGCATGTTTGTCTTGGTGTGGTCAGCAGGTACATAGAGAGTCTCTGTGGAAGGTACCACATCCCCAGGATCAGAGACTGAAAACAGGGTGATGACAACAACCCTGCTGAAATACACTGCAGGCAAATTCCCAATATGTTGCTCAAATTATCCACTCGAGCAATTATTGCAATCCATTGGCCTGTAAATGTGCTTTCTGTTGTTAGATCATTAACCTTGTCAACATGCTCCCCATATGTGGTTCCACTATACGACTTCACAGCCTAAAAGCACAGGCCACCTCTCCTATGGGGAAGAATGTTCCCAGCCCAGGCTTTACTGATGCCTGAGGAGAACAGCGAGTCCTAGAGATGGAGCCAGGCTGTGGAGAGGTGCTTGCTTTGCTGCGAAGGGAAATGGGGAGCTGCTCAATCTGCTGCTGCCTGGAGAGAGTCCCGGTAAAAGGCCACATCTGTGGGGAGCTGGGGTGTCTTGCAGGGCAATGCAGGCAGATCAGCCACGGGAGCATGTGGAAGATGCTTCCTCCCTTTTGTATTCAGCAACATTACTCCCAGTTAGTACCTGTGGAGGTGAGGGAGGAGGCGAACCATATTTTCAAGGTTTTGTGCTTTTCAGGGTGTTGTGAACATGAGGAGGTTGTTTCGAGGCTGTAAGCCTTGCACATATACTACAAATTAAAACTGCAGACCAGCAGCCACAGATTGTTCTCTTCTGCACAGAGGTCTGCTTCCAGGGCTCAGGCTGTATAGAGAGCCTTTACAATAAGCCAGACTGTAACACAGAATATTAGTTGTGAACATACACTTTTTTTCTCTCACATTTGAAGTGGATATTTTATTTTATTTTATTTATTCACTGAAGTGGCAAAAAGATTAATACCTTTTTTTTTTTTTTACCTCCAGATAAAACAGGTTGTTCATTTCCTGAGATTATCATCCATGTCAAGATAGCTATTCAAGGTATCTGTGTAGGTCATTAGTAACTACTTCTCTAAAGGGATAAAGAACACTGGCCCTTTAAATGAAAGCTACGTGACGCTGAGGGATTTAAGACATTGCTGAGGAGATATCTTTGGCTAATAATGTAAGAAAAGGGACTGAATTGCTATCAGAAGTGCAGCAAAGCTGCTTTGCTCCCAGTGCCTAGCAGAAAACCATGTCTTTTCATCAGCCATACTCCATCAGCCTCCACTGAACTGCAGAGGCTTGTGCTGCACCCCCAGTTTAGGGCTTGTCTGAGGGTGCCTGCAGGGCAGTGACTGGGGTACTTGTAGCTGCATCTGATGCCATCTGCAGTAGTGGTAGCCACTGGGTATTTTGTGGCTTCCTTTATGCCTCTGTGGCCTTTCTTTCTTACAGTTCTGACCTAGAGCTGGGAGAAGGGTTCTCAGCCTGGCTTTCTGCTCCCTACATTCTGAAGAGTTCCTGATCTTGCAGTGGGTGTCTGGACAGTGCAGCTCAGAGGAAGATGCTCAGCTTCATTCATCTGTGTGCTATGTTGGCCCTAGTGGTTAATGATAGTAACTAATGTAGCAGTTGCTGATGGTCAGTTTGGACAGGAACATTCAGGTGCTGTGAGGCTGGGCTGGGCATGGTGTTGCCCAATTTCCTACTTTCACTTCTGCTTCTAAGGTGTTAATGATTTTTTTTCATGAAGCATCTCCATGACATTTCTGATATATGGGAGATATATTGCCCATCTGTGGTGGGGATTTGATCTAAGGCCACTCAGTGTCTGGTATGTGTGCTCTGGTGTCTTTCTGGTGTTTGCTGCATCTGAGCTGTTACTGTCCCAGTTGTCTGCCCCATTCCTTGGTCATAGCTTATCACTGGGAAATAAACAGTGATGGACTGAGAAAAGGGACCTGTAACCATGTCAGGGGCTAGTGTCCATGCTTCAGTGCAGACTGCCTTTCACTGCTGGTTTGTAGTGAAGGGCATCAGGCCNAGGCCTGGGTGAGGTGGCACATCCTCCTCTGCTTGAACACTGCCTGATGAGCACTACTCTTAACCCCATGCTGTCTCTTATCAGCAGCAAAGGGATTATTGATGAGATTCTCAAGGCTGACTGGAAGACTGAGCGATATAGCTGCCACTGAAGTGAATGACAGCTGGCTAACCCTGCCAACTGCCTTTGGGAAAGCCAGCTTCTTCCTGTCTCTGCTTGGTTACCAGAGAGCACTGCTGTAAGAAGTTATAAACTAGCAG
>VWZY01011717.1:60519-78373 GCA_013399075.1 Chloroceryle aenea | reverse complement strand
GGGACTGGAGCATCTCTCTTATGAGGAAAGGCTGAGATGCCTGGGGCTGTTTAGCCTGGAGAAGAGAAGACTGGGAGAGGATCTTGTCCCCTTGTTTATAAATACCTAAAGGGTTGGTGTCAAGAGGGTGGGGCTGGTCTCTTTTCAGTGGTGCCCAGTGATAGGACAAAAGGCAATGGGCACAAACTGGAATGCAAGAAGTTCTGACCATGAGGGAAAACATCTTTACTCTGTGGGCACTGCAGGGCTGGAACAGGCTGCCCAGAGAGGTTGTGGAGTCTCCTCCTCCAGAGATATTCAAAACCCACCTGGATGTGTTCCTGTACAGTGTGCTTTAGTAGGGGGGGTGGACTAGTTATCTCCAGGNGTGTTCCTGTACAGTGTGCTGTAGAGGGGGTAGACTAGTTATCTCCAGGGGTCCCTTCCAACCCCTGCTATTCTGTGGTGTATATGTAAATAAGATCTATATATTTAGCTTGTTTTAAAGTGAGACAATGATTGTCCATAAGAGGCCTTGGAAAGGCAAAAATACTCATCTCTTGCCTGTGCCATTTAAATTATGTTGTAGATACAGCAAAGAACTTTGCTTTCTGAAAAATAACATTTCAGACCTCTGGGAAGTTACTTATAGGAAAATAAGGCATCATTTGTACATAATTAAGGAAACCCTTTCTGTTTCTTGTATCTCCATGGAAATAGACTCGTTGTTCAGCTCATTAGGAGTAAACATTTTGCTGGTACTTCCAACAGGAGGACTAGCCTGATGATGCCATTAAATATCAGAGAGGAAATCAAAGACTTTGGAGGATAAGCACTTTCACTTTATGAACCCTTCTTAATTTGATAGTTGGAGTCTGAGGACTGTGAGTGAAAACTTACACTGGCACCTGGATTCACCTCATGGAAAATGTTCAGTTGGTGTTTTTTAAAGGATGGATTTGATTTTGCAGTGTTAGGGAGGGCAGGTTTTGGGTCCTTGGTCATGAAGTCTTCTGTGAAACTACATGCAGACTAAAGTGATTTATCCACGTTGGTTTATTTGTTTGTTGAATTCAGGCTTGTACTTGTAGGACTGCACCAAACTATCCTTTTAGCAGAATAAATCATAAAAGCTGCAATTCAAATTGTTTAACATTTTGTCTTCCTTTTCTTTACCTAATTTCTACATCAAACCCATCAAAATCTAAAAGGTAAAGTACCAGTGTGTTTCCTGGGGGATTGTTGCAGTTCAGCATTTCTGGGAAGTTGACTGAAATGTAACTGTAAGCTTCTGATTCTTTAAATAGCCTTGATAAGATGTTAACAGTTCCTCTGTATCATATCTGTAACAAAACAGGAAGATTAGAAGTGAGTTTTGGCTTCAGCAAATCATATTGTTGTCTTTTAAATTAGTTCTGCTGTGGGCATGGTGACTGGGGTTTGCTTAATCTGTTAAACATTTTTTTGGTAAATTAATATTTTGGACAATGATGAATATAAATAATTTACATCTACAGCTTTCATTTTGCATGTTTGCTGAGCTAGATTTGCAAAGGCATCGAGCCAGGATGTAATTCCTGGCTTTATTAGTTTATGAAACAGAATCTAGCCAGAAGATATAATGTCCTTAAGCTGTGACATCAGCAGCAACAGACAGGTCTTAATGCTTCTGGACCTAATGGAATTAGATTCATGTATGCTTAATGAATGCAAAAGCCACTTCATTTTTACAGCTTGAGTTGTAATACATTGCATGTGACACATCTGCTGCTGAAAAAACCATTCAGATGTGTGATTCTTACACCCAGTGTCCAACTGCAGCACTGTAAAATGTACCCTCTTAGGGAAGAGGGACTGGAGAAACATGCCAGAAATATTACTGCATAATTTAAAGCAGCCACCAAAGAGAAATGTTTAAATATGCACCAAGCAATTACAAGCTTTGTATATGTTTTTAGTCTCCTTTGCTGCTGTTCAACAAGGAGTAGTAAAGAGATTTGGAGCAAGTGGCAACCATAGCAACGACGAATTTGCAGTTCAACCTGGTGCTGACTAACTTCTGGCAGAGAAACACATTTCAGGGGATACTTTGTCAGGTGTTGATTCTTGCAGAAGATATGTGCAGTGCTTTCAGTCCTGCCTCTCAGGCACTGGTCCCAGAGAGAGATGTGAGATCCCATTTCAGTGCAAGCCCCAGCAGAAGTGATTACAATCAGGTTACACCAGAGCTGGTGGCGGAACTCGTTCAGTGGCGGTCCCTTGGGGTTTTTAATTGTCAGAGATAGTAACTCCCATTCTTCTCTCTGTCAGAGAAAAGGGAAGTAGATGTGATATGGAAGAAGGTTTCTATCCCTCACCAGTCCCCTGCTCCATCCAGCTGTGGCTGTGAGAGTCCCAATCAGAGCTGTGCTCCTCTGACCTGATCATACCAACTCCCCTGCTCTGGGAGGGCCCCTCAAGCACAGCTCCTCAGGACTGGTCATTACCAGCGTGGCTGTGTCCACAGGCTTTTGTTTGTGCTTCCTGACACATCCTTCTTGCTTGCAGAGAGCTGGGTGGGCATTGACCCTGAAAAAA
Organism: Chloroceryle aenea; assembly: GCA_013399075.1. Classification (NCBI taxonomy): domain Eukaryota; kingdom Metazoa; phylum Chordata; class Aves; order Coraciiformes; family Cerylidae; genus Chloroceryle; species Chloroceryle aenea. The sequence continues at coordinate 75,817 of VWZY01011717.1, read as the reverse complement.
GTCAGTGAAAACTCAAGGGGGTATTGGTGGTAGGCTGAATTCAATCGTGTACACACGGAGCCCAGAAAATGTATTCAGCTGAAGAAGGTCTAAGGTTTTTCCAAAGGCAGTCCCTTCTTTAGTCACTGTGTCTTACAAAATAGAGTGGGCATGCATAATATTCAAGCTTATGGCAGACATAGTAGTCATGCAGTCTGCCTACGGATCACAAACTAAGCTGTGCAAAGTCAGAAGGACCTGGGGCTCTCATTTAGGTGAGGAAGTTAACCTGCACAGTTAGAAACATCCACTGCTTCTTGTGGCAAAGAGTTAGTTTGCATAGTGAATTCTGAAATGAAAACAAGATGACAGGACAACAAACGTATGCAGTCTAAAAGATGAGACTGATGTTATTTCAGAGAACATGTTAGAAACAACTGTCATTAAATGTCAGGGTTTTTCTAACTCTATTGAAGGCAATCCTTCTACTTTTCTGTATGAGGCAGAGCTGTTCTATGCACTGACTTGGAGCAGGCTGAGGGCTTTCTATTTTTTTTGATGGGCCAGCCACATCCTCCAGTACTGAGGGATATGAGCCTCTTTTGTTACTGGTCTTGGTTTCCTAAATCTTTCTGTGGTAACCTCAGGAAGACATTTGACATGCCCAGGTCTGCAGATCCCAGGCTGAAAGCCACTACGTGATGAGGTGTCCCATCAAAGTCCCCTAGCCAGGCATTAATTCCTGCCATTGAATAAGCAGCTCCATGCTCCCAGGGGTGGCCAGAGTCCTTAGTCACTAACAGAGGAACTCCCTCATTTTTATAAGTAATTTGCCAATTGCTTTTTTTCCAGCCATGCAAAGCTGGGGATAGGTTCCAGAAATGGCACATGTGAAGTATGTGTCTGACCATTGTATCTGACACTGCTTTGAAGGTCACGTATCACAAGATGCTGTGATAGCAAATCCCATCCGCCCCATTATACACAATTTGGGATCCTAAGACGATAACTTTTTTTCCCTTAATTATCTGGAAATAGTTATGACTGACTGCATCCCAGAGGGGGAAACCTATTGCCTTTTTGCAAGACATAAGAAGTTACATATGATCAAGGCAGCACATTCCTAAATACCTTCTCTCTGTCTGTGTAATCAGGAGGAACTAGAAGAAAAACATTGCCATCACACTTAAGAATACTGATGTTTAGAAAGGAGAGAATTAAATGAGGCAGAAATATAGGACCTCTTACTTTCTTTTTTTCCCAGTAACACCATTTTTTGAACCACCTAGGCTAATAAAAGCAGCAGGTAGGCAGTATTAGCTGAACAAAGTTCCCAGCAGCTATTGCATGTGGATAGCCCTTGTGTTGTGCAAATTGTTCTCCTCCACACACTTTTGTTTCTTGCATTGGAGCACTTAAAGCATATCCAGCAAAGTTATACATCTGCATAAATATTTGATAACTCTAATGGCTCAGTCTATGCCACACTTTGACCCTTGGGTGTGCAGTGCAAGTAAACGTGCACACCACCTATGCATAAACTGGTAAGGTCATCAGGGAATGTAGGAGAATCCCTGAAGCATCATCAGAGCACCAACTCTACTTGTGCTGGTTCAAAATCAGAAGAAAAATACATTTTGCTTAATAATGAAAGATAGTTACTGTGAAATGATTTCACATTGTTTGTTAAATTCATAGGAAAATCATCAACTTCTCATTTTCACTTCCATTATAAGCACCTGTCTTTCAAGGAATCCTTCACGTGGGAAAGAATCTCATCTTTGGAAATGCAAGAAGATAAGAAAGAGGTTTGGGGCATAGAATGGTCTAAATACCACTTTGATTCTTAGCAAAAGCATTGTTAATCATGGATTTAATTTATCTGGAAAAGAAGTGAACTGTAATCATAGCTCCCAGAGACATGCTGAAGGTTTTCTATGTTTTCTTTTCTAATATATAGATTTTTTAATGGAAAAAATAATAAATCTGACTATTTTTTAAAAAACTGCCTCTGAAGAGATGTCAGTAGACTCTCTTCTTCCTGAATAATTAATAAAATGTGATACTGATGTTGAGAAAGAAAAATCTCATTTTTTCCCTACCTGTCCACATCCATTTGAAATGCAGAAAGCCTGAGGTCATTCCAGGATTTCCATCCTGGAAAATTCTGATATTTCTAATCCTTCTTCCTCATGACTTGGAATGGAAAGTTCAGACAGTTTGGGGAAATCCCAAACTTTCTACTCCCATATTTACTCATAGTGATTGTGCAACTGAAAGTAAATGCTTTCATATAGATGTTGTTATTGGTATTAATTTTATTTTACCTTACATGTGTCCAGAAGACTGAGCATCAGCCTTGTGGGGTTTTCTCTTCCATCTCCCCTGCTTTTGATTCTTCTTCTCTCCAGGTTGAGCATCTTGATTGGACTGAACCTCTTGGACCTCACCACAGTCCCAGAGTGCCCAGCTAGGTGTAATCAAAAGGGGCAGCAGGAGAAACTCTCCTCTGGGAAGAGTTCTGCGTGTTGCGCTGCAGTGATTCAAGTGGACACAGCTTGGTGCTGAACTGACACACCACAAACTCATCTGAGACGTTTCTATTCAGGCTGACACGATTCAAAGACATCTCAGTTCTGTGTTCTAATGGGAAAGTGAAAAATGACTGTTACCCACAGAAATTTTGACGTTGCGAAGAGCTGCGTCTCCAGTTATAAAGACAAAGACATTTTTCCCAAACAGCATAAATCAAAGTTGTTTTCCTGTTTACAAACATCCCAACCTTGCCAACTGGATAGAGGAATCAGAGCATGTCCCCTGGCATTTCTGTGGAACTGCTCACCCTCAGCTGTCCTCAGCCTGGCTGAGGGTAAATGGGAAAGGACCCACATTTAAAAAATAATAATGCTCACTTTTTCCTTTTCAAAAAGAAGATGTGTGTGCAGAGGGGAATGTGCTTCTTTCACATGTCTCAGATAATCTAGTCCAAGCCCTTGGCCATCTGCTTGCTTATCTCCCCCTTCAATCCGTGATAGCACCTGAGGCCATTCCCAAAATGAAGGTGGCAGCCACTCCTGGGGGGACCTTTCCTGCTGAATGTGAAGGTCTCCATCTCCATGAGCTGAGCTGATCCCCTTGCATGCCCCTTATCATTAAGGGAAGAAATAGGCCCTTTTGGGGTTCAGTTTGTTTGCCCTCTCCAGGTGCCCCTACTGGAACAGAGGCATCATGCCCCATGAGTGCCCATTCACTCCCCTGCCTGCACAGACACTCGAGGCAGCTATCACAGGGGTAAGGTCTGTGTTCTGTTAAACCAGTCGAGGAGCCTGTGGAGATAACTCCTAACTCCAGACATAAGGAAGTATGCCAAGTATTTTAAAATTGGTAACAATCCATCATTATAAATGCTTCCCTGAAATCCAGGGGTTTGTTACTTGTTATGTGTTGTTACACTGAGATTGTTTTACTCTTAGCCTGAGAAATGTTAACAGCTGTAAATAAGTAAGATTCAGATCCAGGAACCATCACGCTATGAAAGTAAAACATTTGCCTTCAGCTTCAACAGCTTTGCTTTTTATAGTAAAACTAGCTGGGTATGTGAGGCTGCCACTCAATATAGTGGGGCACCCATAAGTGGTTTTGGCAAGTGTCTGTTTTCTGAATCACCTGGCCTGTTTTACACAGAAGCATGCAAGACCCATGGAGCTCTTGCACATACATCCATAAATCTGAGAAGGTACATTTATAATGAGTCTGAGCTTGTTATGATTTTTCATTTTCTTCTGAAGGTGAAGCCCTCAGTGGCAACTCGGAGCAAAATTATCTGGGTTGAGGGGATTCCATGTTTTTGAACACACAAATGAACTTAGCAGCTAAGGAAATGTTCTTCTGTTCCTAGTGGAAAATTGACTTTAAAATGAAGGAGAGGGAGAGAGGGGTTGGATATGGAGTCTCCTGGGATAGCTGGCAGAGATTTTTTTAAGCTGGGAAACTGTCTGCTTTTCTTCACTGGAAGAAACAAGATTTAGGAAACAATTCAACAATTTGCAAACATCTAGCATCATATGAGATGCTCTAACAGTGTTTTACTTACACCTCCTACTTCCCTCTCCAGCAGACAATGGCCTCCTGTGTCCTGTGTCTGATGTGGTTTGGATGTCCTAGGAGGTCTCAAATGGTGCTAGGCATTTCCAGTATACTTTGTATTTTACCTCAACAGAAAAATTCCAAAGGTTGCTGCTCGAGCCAGAGATGTGGGAATCTAGCACCCATGGAATACTCTTTTTAAGCATTTGCTGTCCTGGATAATATCAGGATTGGGTTTTGTTTGTTTGTTTTTTCCTGTATTAAAAACCAGTCAATGCAAATGGGATTTCAGTGAATCTTTATACATATGAATTCTAAATCAAATATTCTGCATGCACCAAATATGCACACTTTGCTTGAGAATGACAAATACACAGGGGAAACATTAGGTCCTCTGGGGCAGAGGAAGAGGACAGACAAACCTCTGAAGTAAAACAAAACCTTTTGATACTTTTGTTCTGTAACACTGCATTTGGTTTCCTGTAAAGATTAACTGTGAGGAGTGCAGGTGATAAGTAGGATGTCTCTCAAAGCATTCACTGATGTATTGATGCATAATCTGCTGGAAAACACTTCCAGTTCAGCACTGTGAGGTGGCCTTGGGTGGCATGGTGCTGGCCAGGCTTCTCTGCTGCTTGCCAGATGGGGAGGATGAAGCAGAGGAAGGTGAGGGTCACTCCCAGCTAGCTTGGTTTGCAATTCAAGTCATCCAGGGTACTCTTAATGTCAGCTATGTAGGAAATATTTGTAAGAAAACAGAAATTTGGGTAACCTAAATATTTTTAATTAATTTAAACCATTTCTTCCTTGGTTGTTGGTGTGCACACACACAATTTGATTCTAGCAGAGCATTCATGGGAACTGTCACTGTAAAGGGAGGTGTTGTGTGATGTATATTGGGGCAGGTGTGGTGGTACATTCCTGGAATAAAAATGATCAGCCTGATGGATTGGGTTTGAGGCCAGCAGTCTCAGATGGCAGTAGTTGATGTTAGTCCCAGTAGAGTAATATTTAGACCACTTAGATATCTGACATTGACCCTAGTTGTCTGCAGGGGCAGTAACAGTCCAGCCATCCTGCCTTCCTAAGTGCTTCTCAGGTGCCTTGTGCTGCCTCNCTGCAATGCCAGTGTAGTTGTTGCTTTTCATCTCCAGTGTATGAGCAAGAGGTGGGCAGCGACAGATGCTCACCCTGCCAGGGGTGCCTTGTGCTACCTATGGGCAGTGGGCTGCACCTTGTTCTCAGCTTTGCTTAAACCCACGGCAACGAATTGCAAAAGTGGCAAAAACTGACACCATGCAGGCTGGATGGACCCAGAAAAGGTCATTTTCTCCTTGGATAGAGGAGACAGGAAAGGGTCTTAATTTTTCCCATGTGTGTGGCTTTAGTGGCTGTGTGATCTGGATGAGGTCATGTTTAAAAGGAGGAGACCTAACACTGGGGCTCAGGATTTTCCCTACCTAAAGTTGTCACTGTGTCTTCATCTGGACTAGCAACATTCCTGCTCTTCCAGTGCTAGGAATTCCCTGAGGTGTGTTCCAGGTTGATGAATTTATGGGGTCTTAAATGCTGACAGATGACAGATTGCCAACATGAAACAGATGCTCCTTGTGCTCTTACACTAGAACTGGACCCTGCTTTTGAGAACAGAATGAATGGATTAAGCCCTTGCATTACTTTTGCCCTCTTGAGAGTTAAAATGTCTGCTTGTCTTCTGGAAGGCTGCTGAGGATGTGTGATTGCTTGTGACATTCCGCTCTGATCTTGCTCATTGCTGCAATCTCACACCACTTGGCAGAGTTTTAGGTGCATGTTGTCTATGCTGAAAATCTGTTTGATTTGGGAAGCCCACTGTGGAGGTTTGCTGCTGTCCTGTGCTGCATCAGGTGATCGTGCTGGCAGGTTGCCATAGCTGCAGGTGCTGAATACTCAGAGCTCTTCCTTTTCCACAAGGACTTCAACTTCGCTGTCAAAAGACAGGAAATAATTTTTCTTCTGTCATTTGCAGCAGTAGTTTACAACATCACCAAAGAGTGTGTAGCAAGAACACAGGAAGTGATTCACCAGTGAGAAACAAGTATAAAAATAATTTAGAGATCTGTCATTTAATAGAGAGGTCTGATTTTATACTGTCTTACACCTGCATTATTTGCAGAAATATAAAGATGCAAGGCTTTTTAGCCTCTGTTGCTTTCTTCATACAATGTTGATCTTTTTTTCCAGTTCCCCACTGCACTAATTTAATGAATAGCTCAGGTTTCTGAAGCTTATTTTGTTCTGTGGACAGTAAATGACCCAGCCATAATAGTAACAGCCTTCTCGAAGTCATCATTGTCACTGTTGCCCTGAGGGAAGCATTTCAGATCAGTGACTTGTGAGCTTTACCATCACATTAATCAAAAAGTCACAGCCAGTTCACATTTGCACTGATGTAAATCAGAAGTGAGTCAGCTTTATACCAGTTTGACTTCAGTGCCAAGCACGCTGTTAATCGATGTTTCTCACAATGCCTGCTCTAATATGCTCACTTGTTTTCCTCCTGTAGTAAAATAAATCCCCATTTCTGTAGGAAATTCTTCTGTATCACCATGCATGTCATGTTAATTCATTGCATGGAGAAAATCATCAGCTAGTCTTTTGCAGTTTGTTTTCCCTGACACAGGATCTATGTCTACCAACGTGTTCAAGATATTTTAAAGCGAGCATTCTTGAGCAGATCAGGTCAAGTGTATGCTCCAGAGCCATGCAGGAGGGGGGTTTTTAACCTCTGACGTGGTGTAGTTTATGAACAGAGCAGATACAACACTAGGGTTTAGGAGGATGGTTAGGAACTTTTTGCTAAAGAAGAAATGGTGGAGAAAGCAGCTGTTTGGTCTCTCCAGATTTTATGGAACAAACAATGGTAGAAATATGGAGGCTTTAGTTCCATTTGCTCTGTTTCACTAGTTTTAGACAGCTGACTGAGGTGAAGCCCTTTTATGTTCATATTAATGAAGGAAAGAGCAGGGTCAAGCTAGATTTCCCTTGTAAACTTTACTACTTGTAGACCACCAATGTCAACAGGACCTTAGTGTGGAAGATGATACCAAAATCTAGCCCTGCAGAGATTATAAAGGTTAAAATAAATCCCACAAAAATTCAAGTTCTTGTCACACTGAAATAAGGACTTGGAAAAAAAACCAAACCCATGAGCTCAAGGGGAAAATAGTTTGCAATTAATAAAGCAATTTCATTTTCAAAGAGTTTGTTTGTTTTGAATGAGTGGTCTCATTTATTTTTAATTATGGAGGGGTATTGGTGAGTTTCTCCTAAACATCGTGAGTCCTATGATGTATTTCAGATGAGAAGCTGATTAATATTACATTGCTTATGTCTGACACATGAACTTTCCACCTTTTTTTTTTATCTGTAAACACTAGTTACTAGTTAGACTAACTTACTAAGAGTGAGTTTCAGCCTGGAGGAACCAGAACCATCAGTCCTGACCTAATCAGGCACTGCCCCTGCTCTCTTGCCTCTCGTGGACCCCCAGAGCTGCTTCCCTGGGAGTGGGTGCAGCAGCCAAGCTGGACTTGGGCTGTTCACATCCCCTCGGCAGCTCCCAGAGACTCACCTGTGGAAGAGCTGAGCTGTTGCTTTAGCTTGAAATTCACTGCATTTCCCTCTTTTATAAACTTGGCCACAGTGGATCTTGCTGGTTTTCAGCTTTGGCTTCAGCGACTCTCTCCTCTGGGTCCCGAGGAGCCCTGTGTTCTGGCTCAGCAACAGTAACTCCTCTCCAACTGCACTGCTGCTTCCCTGTGATGTTCCCTACAGCTGTGTTTCTTCTCAGGTATTTGATCACCGAGGCACCCCTCTCCCACTGCCAAAACTCTGGGCTTCTCACTGACCTGGCTACAGGTGTCCTGGCCCTTGGACAGCTCTCGTTTCCCTCCAGGTTCTGCCTGGGATAAGCATCTAATGCTCCCATTCTCAGATGACTGAAATGGTACATTTTCTACAGCAAACCATCTCGGTGGTGCCAAATGCCCCTGCCTACACCCCCTGACTGTAAGTGCTACAGGCCTGTCAAGTCTTGCACCTCTGAAGCTTTGCACCTTGAGAGCTCTGAAGTAGAAAGAACCAAGTCTGTTATTAATGGACTCTGCTTCCCCCACCCGAGCTGATTCTTCTGGATGACCTACTGCAACATTTCTCTGATCTTCCAGCTCGCCTTCATCCCTGGCTTTCAGACATGTGAGTCTATCAGTTTGAGTGGTACATGCCTGAGAAACTATGGATATTCCTCAGCGAGCCTGGAAAGGAGGGCAAGCAGGCAATCGGCTACAAGGTTGTAGGAGTTGGGAAGATATCTTAATGCCTTATGTTCATTAAAATGAGGGCAGGGGGTATTTTAGCTACATACCTGGTCTCTTAAGTGATACTGTTCACAGTCTGTGTTATGAGATACAGAAATCTGCATGACATCTTGTCTGCCCAGATGTCATCAAGTGACAGCCTCATCCTTGCTATCCCATTTCAGTATGCATTTGCTGATAAGTCCTGCTGGTGAAGATAAAAAGGTAAAGACCTTCTAAATGCAGAAGGGACCACATAGCAACATGAACAGAGCATCATAAATCAATCCTTCCTCAGGGAAAAAAACATATCCCTGCAGACTCCAGACTGCTACAGGAGCATAAATATCTTTTAAATACAGGAAGCAGATCATGTTGCTGGGAGCAACTTTACTCTCCAGAGTTCATACGTTACAGATCTTCTTTCACCTAAGTTAATGTGAAGCTGGGCTAAAATTGGTGTGAGTGAGATCAGCCCTTTTGTCATAGGCTGAGATATTTATAAACAGCTTTGTCTTCAAACAATGTGGGACATCCATCACATGTCTCAGCCTCGGAAAGTAGTGCAGGGTTCTGAGGAGGTGATATTCAAAGAAAAACGTCTCCGAGAAATCGTTCCCATTTCCATGGTACCCCACCGAGCCTGTTCTAAGGGGATTGTTTCTCCCCATTAACCTTAGCCAGTGCTGCTGCTACATCAGCTGCATGAGGGCTCTTATTGCCTCAAAAATATTAAGCTACATATTTCTCCCTGGCAAGCCCAGGTCAGCTAAGGAAACCAAAGGAATTCAATAAGTTAAATTTTGGAAGGAAATGTGTCATGGCCATAAAAAAAGAACTCCCTACAGAAATATACTTCCAGCAATGAACTCTGAATGAGCTGTAGGAAGAGATATTGCTTATTAAATGGACAAAGAAACAGTGAAAATTAGGTCGAGCTACAAAATCAGAAGGCACTTTGACCAGCAAAAACTGGTTAGAAAATAGAAATTCAAGTATTTGACAACTGATATTCTCAACAGGAATCAAAGTTTTAAAAGTATTGAAAAGGAAATTCCTGCTTCAAATTCATTTGAAAATATTTAATCATCTCATTCTGGTCACATTGCAAAAGTTCAGTATTAATTATTAAACATAATGCCTTAGTATTTTAAATAGAAAGTCAAAATACTCAGGTTAAATATAAACAGTTTTGCCTGATGAAAACAGTTTGCCATTAACAGGACTGAACAGCTGATGTAAATGCAAAGCTGTGGAAATTATTTCTGGAAGTGTTCTCTTATTTGTAACTCAGCCCAGATCAACACATCTACTTTAAAAGTTTCACTTCAGGAGAAGCTTTAAAGAAACATTTGGCCTCCAAATATTTTTAAACCAGCACCAGGGTAATAATTGCATCCTGCAGAGTGCAGTAAGATCGGGGTGTTCCTACCAGCAATCTGGCTGCTCCAGTTATTTCCTAAGCAGGTTTTCTCACCCATGGGCAAGGGTTAGGTGCCCTCTCCCTGCTTTGAGATTCAGCCTCGTGGCTGCCCCTCCAGACCAGTAAATCACAGACCAAATTGGTTTATTTCTGCAAACATATGTTGTCTTTTGGGGACTTCAAAACTGTGCACACTTGCAATAAGTCAAGGTCTGGCTCGCCTTTATTCTCTGTTAGAGCAAAACACAAGCAAACCAGCTTCCTTTCTGCTAGCTGAAGTTTACAGTTTCCTACAACTGTGACAATTAACAGGAGTCGTAAAAATAAATCCTGCAGATTGCTGGAACTTTAAATAGTAAATGTGATAATCCTCTTATATTTATACTTCTCTTTTTAAAAGGGAATCCTTACATCTGTGGTAGGGCTTTCATTTTCCACACAGACAGCTAACCTTAGAAGCCAGGCTCACAAAACTGACTCTTTTGCTGCAAGAGTAGGCTAAAAAGTAGTTTGCAAACCCCTCCTTCTCAAACTTTTAAGTAAGAGAATTGAAGCCCTGGGATGTGTCTCCCCTGGTCTTTTCTGGTGAAGAAGATCTTTACAGCAAGAAACCATAGGAGATGTAAAATAAGCAGAGATAATGCCAGTATCTATTTTGCTGAATATGGATCTTTTCATATGGCTACTTTACATCAAGATTCTCTGGAATTAGATATGCTATATCTGCCTTTTTCCTTTTTTAACATGCCATAAAAAGTCATTTGAAGATTTTATGGCTTTAATAGATTTTATAGGATCTTTTATAATGTAAATATTATTTCTTCTGTTACATTGTACAGTAATGCTTTAGCATACTTTTATTTTCTTTTGTACTTCAGCTTTACTACCTCCAAAATGAAAAGCAGTGTACAGGGAGCAGTGTAGAAGTGCAGGTATTGGTGCTCTTCCTGGTTTTATCCTCTCTGACGCAAGCATTCAGCTCAATATAAAGTGTCATGATAGATTGGTCCCATATGTGAAGAAATGGGATGGAATCAAGGGTTTCTTTTAATTTCTTCTTCTTTGTTGAGCCAGAATCATGCTTTTTTTGATGGCACAGGGATTCTGGCTGGTCAGTGTCCTTGCTTGTGGCGCTGAGCCTCTTTCCACTCAGCACAGAGATGCAGAAGCGTCTTTGGCTTAGTTTTTCTCAGCACTGTGCACCTAGTGTTGTGCTGACTCTAATCTGGTCTTTCTTGGCAGCCTTCTCCCTTCACTTCACTGTTTCTTTTTGTGTCTGTAGTTGATACTCAAGCCTCTGCAAACAGAGAACCATTTCTGCACACGTGCCTTTGCTCTGGGTGATCTGGGCTTGCCTGTGGGACAGGGGTTGCCTCGAACCTGCTCCCTGGTTCTGTGATGCCTCCCCTGGGCCTCTCTACTCCATGGTAAATGATGGGAGGCAATTACACCCCATCTTTAGCACCATTTTAAGAGGATAATACCCAAGAGCATGATACCTACAGTGAAAAAAATGATCAGTGATACCACTGTAGCATCTGATCACCTAACTGTATATTTCATCTTTTGCTCACATAAATAACAGCCATGAAAGAAGTATAATTAATATTGCAGTCAAGAAAATGTTCTAACAGCTGTAATTAGGGCTGGGTAAATTGTTAACTGTGAATAAATAATCCAAAGTGTTCTTGGTCCTTTTGGTTTGTGAATGAATCAGGGAGTTTAATTTCTCTCTTTTCCTCTTTCTCCTAAATGCTCTACATTTGATGTTGTCATTTCCACCAGCACAGAAGGGATCCTGTGTGACCTTACAAAGTGGGAGAGTAATTTTTACAATTTTTGCTTGGTGTAGGTCCACAACAGTGAATAATTTGGATGTGTCACCAGAGCATTTGCTTTAGGTCTGGTGCACACAGCTGGCACACGCCAGGATTTTCTCTGCTGTTATCTTCTCAAACCATCTAGATCACCAGTTGCTCAAAGGAAGGGCACACAGATGGGTATTCCAAATTTCTTAAGCTGCTGTTGTTTTGCCACAGTGACCCATCCCTCCATGACTGCTCAGAGTGGATGCTTGGAAGCCACTTATAAACAGCTGTTACTTCAGACAAAATTTGCTCTGCAGATGCCCAGTCAGTCTTGAGTCGTTCGTTCTCCCAGTTTCCCACAAAGGTGAGATTTCAGCATTGGCACAAAAATCACAGAAGGCAGTTGGGCTGTCACTCGGGAGGGCTGGCTCGTCAGCAGCAGACCTGGAGTTGTCATTAGGTGCTGATTGCTCCAGCAAGGTGCAGAAGGCGACTGCAGCATTCTGTTTGTTGTTTCAATTGCTGATATAAATTGACTAACCCCCTAATTACCCAAATCTTGGGACTAATAATTTACATACTTTATTTTCCACTCGGTAAAATTTATTTGAGACCCAGAGGAGCACAAACTCTATCTACTTAAATGCCAATTTTGAAAGCCAGAGGCTAACTACGAGCTCTCCAGCATATGTGCAGGGGTGTCAGAAGCGTTTGGTCTCAGCCTTGAGCTGACTAAGCTGAGTCTGCAATTTAGCCTAGAGCTTATCTCCCGGTTTTGGCAGAAGCAGCAAAATTTATGATCTGTCCTGGTGACATTGGAAATACTCTCATGAACATGTCTGAAATGTTTTGTTAGCTTTGCAAATTCATGGCTGAAAAAGTCAAGTCTCACCTTGAAGAAGGAGCAGATCACATTTCAAGGTGCTGTGGTAGTAGTGAGAGACTAATGGTAGTTTTTGGAAGAGCCTCCAGGCAGGCTGCTCTCCAGGGGTGGGTAGAATATTCTCAGGTGGTGGGGCAGGTGGTGAGAGATGCTATTATATTGATCAAAGATATGGTGACAGAGAAAACCCATAGAGCAATCTCGTTGCCTGACCCGTGTTCCTTCCTCCTTAATCTAAACCACCAGCACTGCTACGTTTGGTATTCAGATATAAATGTTTATTGACTCTGACATGATTACGAGCAAGGGAATGGTTTAAGACGTGACCTTTGCTACAAAGGCTGCTGGGTAGTTCAGCTGGAGAGATCCATCATGGGAGCTTTAAACCTCAGCCACCCTGCAACTCACAGTGCGGCCAACTCAGGGAATCAAATGAAACCCAAATGAAAGCAGAGTGCAGGGAGGATTGTTCCTATCATCTTGGTTTCCTTTACGTTGGCATCATAAATGTGTACACACAAACAGGCATTTGTTGCATATTCCAAATGACTAACACATAAAAAGTATCTGCTGGGTGGGTGGCGAGCTGGAACTGCACAAAGAGGGGGGCAAATACAGTACACACATGTCATACATGTGCTCAGCTTGTCCTTCTGAGGTGTCCTTACCCTAAACTGCAGGGGGGGTTGTTTCAGGTATCTCTAGCACAGCATTCCTAAGGGCAGGGATCAAATTAAAAATACCACTGCCAGCAGGGTTTAGCATCAGGGCAGTATGAATGTCCAGTGTGCTTTCGGGGGAGGTCTGGGGGTGTGACTCCCTCTGTACATGAGGTGAGCGTGGCTGTGTCTGAGCACTTTAATTAACTTACCCCAGTAATCTGATAGGATTTCAGTTTCAATGCTTCCTGGACTGCCAGAGCATCCCAGTGCAGGCTCTTCCCTGCTCTTTCTGCCCAGCGAGTCAGACACTCCTTGAATCCACCTCATATCTTCCCAGATTAAAACTTCTTGCAGCACTCTGAAGCCCATGTATCAGACAGTAGATGTGGTTTGCTGCAGAGGGACTTTGCAATGGGTTTTCCTAAAACTATGATCCTGGTTTTTCTGCCTCACGTTCAGTTTCCAAACTGCGCCAAGAGAAAATTCAGTAGGGTTGAATATTTATGACTTTTCTATATAAAAAGTCCTGGAGCTAACATGAAAAAAAAACCCCAACTCTGCAGCTACTCCCAGGAAGAGGCAGTCTGTGGAACTGAAGGTGGAGGGAGAGGTCTGTTCACTGCTGCTAAATTCCAGCCACTAGTTGTAGTTCCAAACAGTAGTTATATTGGAAATCAATAGCAACCCCCCCCAGACTTTGATGGGAGAACAATTAGGTGGCTGTTGGTTGTCTTTGAATTCCCACACTGGGTAGGTCTATTGTGTGCTGGGCTGGCACTGTCTTGAGAAACCTACTGGCTTTTTTTCCTTTCTCCTGGGTTGCTTACCTCCATTAGCTGCATCCATTATTATACTAAAGCCTACTTGTGATGGACAGGAACAGGCCAACTTTCTTTTAAATTGTATGCAACTTGTTTCCTGGCCCTACTGTGACTCAAAAGGCTGCTAGCACTGCCTAACACCTTGCACAGAGTTAATAAGCACAGTTCCTTGAACCTTCTGTGCTTTCCTGGAGGACTGTAGTGCAAAGAAGAAAGGTAACAGCAGTTTGCCATAAGAAATAACCTTCCTTTGAGGCACACGAACACGATCTAGTGGGGACTTGCACCCATTACATTATCTTCACAGGTGCCCCAGGTGTGAGTAAGAACTGGACCAAGGGTTGTGGATTCTCTCATCTGTTACAAGGGTGTGGGCTGGGGCAGGTGCCGGAGGCTGTGCTGTGTCAGCAAAGCTGCTCCTGTGCTCTGATTTGGGTCAGGGAACTGAAACAGTTGACAAGTTTTGATTTGTGCTGAGCTGGATCTGCCAGTTCCCCTGATCACCCCACATGCTGGTCACTAATGGCAGAGCAGAGGCAGGAACCAGGTGCTTGATGAGGTGGGAAGGAAGATGGGCTCACCCCTTTTCACAGCAGCCCTCAAGCTGAAGTCTGGGTTAGCAAGGGTGGAGCCTGGGCCCCGTATGGGAGGGTGCAGGAGGATCCTGGGCCCCAGTGGGGCATCCCCAGCTGAAGATCATTATTTGCAGCTCTGTGCAGGGCAGAGGCTGTGGCAGCTGCTTGGGGTGAGGAGCCTCTTGCCCATCTGGGCTCCTGCTTGGCGGTGGGGGAGTGCTGAGATGATGTCCTCAGCTGCCCTAAACTGGGACAAGAGTCCAGAGGAGCTGCCCCATCTCAGCGAGCTGAAGCTATGCCACTTCATGGATGTGTGAACCCAGCACTGCTGAGCAGTAAGGGGAAGCATGTGAGGCAGGGGTGGTGGCCACTCTTGGATGGGTGGAGGGCACATTTGCACACCTGGGGTTTCCCCTTTGTTTGCTGATATCATCTGAGTCCTGGAGCGGGGTGAAAGCTGTGGTGCCTCTGTGCTTTGGCAAGGCTTTGTGGTGGGCTCTGGGGGTGCAGAGGACAGGGGGTCCATGGGAGTGAGACTGGATGTAGTGTGGTAGGCTGCTGGGCTGCCACCCGTCTAATGTGCGTGTATTTATTGTTTTGCTTTGTGCCTTGGCTTTTTTTTCTCTTGGCCTGGGTGTTTTCTAAAGCTCACACAGACACTTGCCCTGGCTACTGGGAAAGCAGAAGAAACTGGAAAGCCTCCTGTTTGAAGAGACAAATATTC
>VWZY01011717.1:34809-58828 GCA_013399075.1 Chloroceryle aenea | reverse complement strand
GGCAGCCCCAGCTGAAGATCATTATTTGCAGCTCTGTGCAGGGCAGAGGCTGTGGCAGCTGCTTGGGGTGAGGAGCCTCTTGCCCATCTGGGCTCCTGCTTGGCGGTGGGGGAGTGCTGAGATGATGTCCTCAGCTGCCCTAAACTGGGATAAAAGTCCAGAGGAGCTGCCCCATCTCAGCGAGCTGAAGCTATGCCACTTCATGGATGTGTGAACCCAGCACTGCTGAGCAGTAAGGGGAAGCATGTGAGGCAGGGGTGGTGGCCACTCNGGTGAGTCTTGGGTGGTTTTCCCTGCACGATATCCTCTTTCTGTGTGCTCACTTAGGGAAGCTGTTCTTCACTTCTCCTCTAAAATGCTTTTGCACAGCATTGCTGAGGCAGAGTGGTTGCCACGTCCCCTGCAGAGGAGACTGATCTCTATATATACACATATATAATCTGTTGAGTGATTCTTCACAATAAGAGGCACTTCACAAAAGTAAATTATTATCACTATCATAACATTACTTCACTCCTTTGGAACACGTCCATTTTCCCCTCACTAACTATCAGCATTCCCTGCTAGACAAATAGTAGTGCAGATACTCTTGGGATGAGTCACTGGGCTGCTGCAGTAGGATGGCAGCTCTTCCTCAGATAAGAAGCCCATTACCAGCACAATGTGTCTGTCCAGGTACCCCTGACTCAGAAACTGCAATCCCGAGGTTGCACTTGAGTCAGCATTGCTCTGACTCTTTGTCACTAGGCCACCTTAGCTTGCCTGACATTTTCATTTATGATGAAAATCCCAGGCTGCTGATGTCAAAGCAAGACCTGTGTGACTCCAGTGGACTTTAAATAACTAACTCATTAGCCTAGTGGTAATAATTCCATGGTAGGAGCTTCCAAAGCTGTGTTCATGCACAGCCTCCTGGGTGAGATGGCAACCTGAAAGCCATACTACAAAATTAATCTTGCTTTTACATCAGTTCACATAAACAAGTGTTGTCCTGAAGGTGACAGTCCTGGCAATGCCATGTCCCAGGTATCCCCTGCCATCCCCTGGGGCCTTTACTGAGTTTGGATACAATCCTGAAGGAGTTACCTGCAGACCCATCATCAGACACCTCATTCAATTATAGGCACAACTCAAAAACTAGTTCTGGGCCTCATGCAAAAGCTTCAGCAGCGTCGAGCAGCTTGCAGGCTGCTCTTTGGGAAGAATTTGGGGTGGGGTGGGAATTTGTCCCTTAAGTAATCCTGTAGCATTCATGCCTGCTTTAATGTATACTGAGGAATATCTCTAGATCTTTACTTTCCTCTGACTTTCAGCAATCAGGGCGTTAGTTGCTGTTAATTTTCAGGTACCTTTTGTACTTGAGAAGGTTGTGGATTGAGCTAAACTGAGAGAGCAGAAATGCTTGTCTGGGGGTGCATGCCTTTCTCACTGTGTTCTGTTAAGTCACTGTGCTATGTGGAGGGCACACCTTGTTCTGTATCAGCAGGATTCAGTGAGTTTAATGTGCTGTGGTGCCTGAGCAGTAGGTGACAGGATGTGATCTGTGCCCACAGACCTTGTCAAACAGTGGTTTAGAGACCCAGTGCTGGTACCTGGGCATGTTTGCCTCCTCTGGGTTAGGGCCACAGCTCTACATCCAGAGCTTTGTGCTGATATGTAAGGGAAATGATTGCAGTGTCTAAAGCAAGCTTGTTTGGAGGAGTATGGCACACTGATTCTTGCCAACCAAACTGCTAGGAGGTTTGAAAGAGCTATGAAGCTCTTGAAAACCATATCCAGAAACCAGTGACAAATGTGGAACACATTTGCCTGTAGTAAATGTGATGATTTCACGACCTTGATTTAAAAATCAACAATAAAAAGAAGCTAGACCTGTGGCACAAGTCAGTGCAATTTCACTGCAGTGGGGCTGTGGCAACAAACACCAGGGAGCCATACAGTTTAAGGCCTTAGAAGCTTAAAGTTGATGAATATTCTCTGCTGGTGGCTGATTATTATGGGTACATTCTGGTACAATGCCTCTGAAATGCTGTACTCTTATCAATTCATAGCATTACATGAGCTTCAGGCTTGCTTCACTTCTATTCAGCTCTTTTTTGGGCAGCAGAATTCCCTCTTATTCTAGAGTGATGTGAGTTTGGAGCAAAGCCCCGGTGCAGCAGCAGCGCTCCTCCAGGAACAGAGCTGTGCAAACAAGAAGTGTGCTTGTCCCTGTCTGGAAGTCCTTGCTGGCTTGAGAAGTTGGATGTTTTTCAGGTTATTTTTATATATTTCTTTTCTTTTTCTTATTGCTCACTCCCTACGGCAGAAGGGCTGGCCACACTTAGAGTCTATACAGATGTACGTGCCGTGCTCTGGATCCCCCACAGGCAAATGATGATAAACGTGGAGGAAAAGAAAGATGGCTTTTAAAGAATGACTTTAGGAAACAAAAATTGCAAAAATAGTTTCTGTGCCTGGTGTTTCATCTGTGAATACCTGGGAAAATTAATTCAAGTGGAAGTGGGAAATGCATCCATATTTTTGGGTAGAGGAACTGAGCCAGCACAGCAGCTGGCTCTTTGGAGCCAGTCTTGTACTGATATATCCAAGGATCCCCTCATTGAAAAGGGAAAGAGGTCATTGCTGGAAGATATTTTAAATTGGAATATCAAATGGGCAGTAACTCTTTCATTACCTAACAGTCCTCGTTTTTCCCATTACCTGTCAGATCTCCCCTTGGCTTGAGAAGCAATGTGTTCTGAGGTCAGGCTCCCTCACACAGCAGCTGGTCTGTTGGTTTGGTTAACTGTTTTCAAGACTTCCCTCTTCTTTTCTTTTTGTGAAACACTTTTACAGCGTATTTGGCCTGATTGCCTTTGGCATTGATTCTGAATGGTACCTGACCTAGTGGGGTGGCCACATCATTGGATATTTCTGTAAAGACTCAGCCTTTGTTGCATTAGTTCCACAACTGGGATCCTGGAGTAAACCTTTCCTTGCCTTTGGGTATTTCTTCCAGAATGGCCTTACGCCTAAAATCTCTGCAATTCTCCTTGTTAAAAAGGGTAAAATAAAAAGTGAGATAAGCACTGACAGGAGCCTCGAAGAACACTCAGTCTGGAAACTCACTTTTGTTCAGGAGCACAGTTGTGAAGTGCAGGTTAGCTACACTAGGAGATAATTTTGCCTTGCTTTTAGCAATGGAGTCGGAGACACCATCACTTTCCTGTGCTCCCTCTGATCTCTGATGTCACCTGAACATTTCTGTGCTCTGTGGGCTCGGTGTTGTTTTCTGACTGCCATTTCTTGCTGAGGCTTATTTGGCAAATGAACATTTTAACCTTAAGCAACCTTCAGCCTTCTCAAAAGGTAAGGAAGCAAGGCTTGAAAGTCCGGTTGAGGGATCTGGAAAATAGCAGAGGGAGGAATAGTAGGCAGTAAAATGAAAGAGAGTTCTGACCTCCTTTTTTAGCTTGGGTTTTAGTGATCTTGGCTGAATAGAACCTTAATCATAGAGACTGGATGCTTGTCATCTTTGAATCTACATGCATCTAGATGTGTCTTTGGGAAGTAAACTGTATTTTCCAGGGATTGATCTCATCTTGTATTGGGACATGAGAAAGTGATAGAGGTAGTTCAGAAATGCTGGTAGAAAAGAGCTACTCTGAATAAGTATCTCTGAGTTAGTAACCTTAACTTCTCTTTCAAGTCAAAGAAGAGGTGTTTTCCTTTCATGTATCCAAAACTGATTAGATGACTCATTCCCTAAAAATATTGACTTCTCTCCAAAGCCCATGAAGAGTACCTAGCCTAGCTTAGCTCACTTGTGAATGTATGTTGACAGATGCCTTAAGGTCTGGTGAATCCCACTCTCGATAGCTCTGAGGATGAAAAGGGGAGCCGAGGATACTTACAGTTTGCAGGAAGTGCCAACTCCAGATTTAGAACAAGGGAATAGCTGTTCAAATTAGACACAACTGACAAACCAGCCTTAATTCAGCAAATTGCTAGTAACATCACACTCAGCACAGAAAGAACATGATGTTTCCTGTTCTCCAGGGGCTTTTTTAGACATGGGGAAAAAAAAATCTGATATAGCATAAAATTGTCACAGGAGACTGCATATGGCTGATGCCTTATATAGGTTCAGAGGAAATTCCCACGACCGTATTTGACCTTGCTGATTTTTACAACACCATCAGCACCCATACAATGGTGCACCTGGGTATTATCCCTTACTCTGCACGAGATGAAGCTGCTGAGCTAGATTAAAAGTGTCGGGATGCACGTTGATACACCCGCCAAGGCAGGAGAAAAATGAAGTTGTCTATAAAATATGTGCCTTCATTTTAACAAGCTTGGGTTAGCTATGGCACAAAGCACTCATCAGAGTACTGAATGAATCAGTCATTGCTGTGAATAGAGAAAGAATACCAGAGTGTGTTTCTTGGAGTACACAATCCTGCTGCTATTCCCTTGCTGAGTGCTTTCTTCTGGGAAATAGACAGTGTTGTACATGGTCTGTTTTGCTGGCAACTCATCCATCTCATTTATTCACCCGAGTTTCATGCAGTTCTGTTTGAATTCTGCAGAAGGAAAATTTTACCATGTAAAGGATGGGCTCAGCTACTTTTTGACTCCACAGAAAATCATACTATTCCTCAAATCACAGATTTTTTTTGATGCTGGCTGGATCTTTATTACTTCAGTGAAAAGAGTAGATGACAAGAATAATTTTTCTGATTGATAGACTGGGGTCAGAATGCCCAGAACCTTGTGGGATTGAGTATCTGAGGCCCAGCCTGGCAAGATTCATCCACACAATTAATTACACTGTGTGTAATCCTATTGACATCTCTGAAGACAGATGACCAGCATACAGTTAAGAACCTGTACAAGTCTTTGAACAGCTGGAGTTTTAGTTTCCAGGTTGAGAAACATTTATTTTAAATATAGCACTAAATCCCCCAAGTGTTGGATTCTAGTTTCCATTCACCTCTAGACTGCAGCTCTTGTCCCAGGACACCTCTCTATCTCCGTAACTGAGTCCAATTCAGTGTTCATCTACTGGAAAATACTGCCCTACTGATTTTCCTAATTCTTCTGCTGAATTTTCTCTAGCCTCCAGATAACACGAAAAAATGCTTTCAAGAGGCCACAGTTTGAATCCAGTGCATAACTTGAAGCTTGGTTTATACTTAAATTACCTGATGAGCAAATACCTCATTAATTTAGACATGACTTATCCACCTTTAAACAGGCCATGGGATGAAAGACTCAGACTCCAACTCTATCAAACACATGTATAAAATATTCCATCATGGGTAGAATGATTTGAAATTGTTATAAGCAACAAGTACACGACAATTTTATCTACTGTTTGGGAGAAACTGTTGGAACCAATTGTCCAAAGCCTTTGTTACAATCACATTACAACATTATTATTATTTTCTCTGAGGGTGGTAATGAGGATGAATTAGGCAATAATGCAAATCCCTTTAAAAATGAGAAATAATGCATAGGATCATTGTTTCTGTGCCCCGTGGGTGACAAGGCTAAAAGAAAGATCTTCTTCCTTTTCTTTCCAATAGCTTGTCTCTTTGCACCCTTAGTTTTATGATTTCCTCAAGCTCATAAATCTCATGCAAGAGGCAAGGAGAGAAAAATTACTTTCAGGTGAGTTTACATCATTCCTCCTTGTTGCCCTTGTGTTCAATTATTTTCATCCTTAATAGTCTTGTTGTCTTCCCTGTATATAAATCAAGCTACACTGACATGCAAAATTAAGTGTAGGAAAATTAGCTACTTGCTTTATTGCCTGGTGAGCATGGGCTACAGAGGTACTTGATGCTACAAGCATCCAGTGAAAAGTACCTGAAAAAGAGCTGCTTTTTTGTGCAAAATTTTCTTGATGTTGTCTGCACCTTCTGACCTACGTCTTTAAAGAGGGAGAGGGTGGTCTTGTTGCTCCTGTATTGGCCTGCAGACCAGTGGGCACCTTGGCCATGCCAGGGGCAGCTGATGGATCTTAGGCAAAGTTTCTTCACCTCTCTGCTCTTTCCCATCTAAATGGTTGCCTTTTAAAAGGTCCATGGATTTTACACTGGTAAGACTTTGTGTTTGCAGTTGCAGATATTTTGCTGTGGTATTCTTCATAAAAAATCCACCTGATAGACAGTTCTGGAGAGAGGGAGGGAAGATTTTAATTGACCTTTTTTACACAGGATTTTTCTGCTTGATAAGTGGGTTTGGAGTGTAAAGCTCTACTTTTTGTGTAAGAGCATACAATTGCTTAAAAGAGCTGGCAGATTTTCCTGCCTCTTTGCATTTTACCAACTGGAATGGTGTTTCAAACTTAACATGAACTGTTGGTACGCTTCCCGGTTCCCTCCTTAGAACAAGCTTGATGGTGTTGCCTACTCATTTGATTGTAAGCTTTCCCCAACCCATTTCCTTTCCTTGTGCATTTAAAAGCACGAATGAGAACAGGATCCTGATTCTAGTAGAGGCCTTTGGGCATCACTACATTAAAATCACAGTAAATGTTGAACTTCTACAAGTCATCAGGCGACAACAGAGTAGATCAAATATTTGCACAAGGTAGGACATGTTAAATGTGATGTTGATTGGGAAATTGTATTTGATACTGTCTCAAAACATAGGTCTGCAATTCAACTGCTCTAAGAGTCATAACTTTTCTGAGGATGGTGGGTCTCGTGCTGATTCAGCTGTTATTACCCATTGGGTTTGGAATGAATGACACAGCTAGAGTTTTTTCTACTACAGTTGATGCCTCTTCTCTATGATTTTCAAAAGACCAAAGCTTGAAAGGAAGGGCAGAGACCATAAAATAACATGGGCATGAGAGAACCAAAGCATGCATCTCAGAGGGAGAAGATATTGGAGCTGAAGGACTTTGCAAGGTACGTGCTCAGGTCTGGGACAGTGTAATTAGAGGAAAACAAAATGCCAACTGTTCACCTCTGTGCAAACCAGTGGATATTTTGTATACAGAGATCTTGGCAGCAGCACTCCATGGGTCAAAGACTATTTGTTTGTTTCCCAATTATTTTCAATCAATTAATGGGTTTTTTTGTGTGTGTTTCTCATGCATATGACTGCATGCAGTTCTCTTGGAAGACTCACTGGCTTTGATTTGCCTTGTTTGGTTTGTTTCTTTTAATTCTTCAATTTTCCTTTTTCTGATCAGTTGAACTTTGTATTCATGCTTCCTGATCCATGGTACTCTAGTCTTTTCCTTATGTACAGAAAGCTGTGACACTGGCCACAAAGGTGCAGTCTTCCACACTCCATTCTGGCACGTTGTGATTACTACTTTACATTATCCACACATCCCTAGCCTCTTCAGCCATCATTTGACAGTGAGCAAGTTATGACAGTAACTTCTGTATCTTGACCACCTACCTACTTTGTATCAGATTGACTCTACCAGTGCAGAGCTTTATATAGGCAAGCAGCAGTAAAAATACAGTCAGTTTATTGTTCTGGAGCTATGACACTGGATAAAAGAACCTGTAGCCCATACAGTCATCCATGCCATTCTTCTTTGACCAAGAGATACTGGCACAGTCAGAACCTGGGAGGCTGACTTACAGTGTTCTCCCTCCATACTTTTTCCTCCTCTCTGATTAGGTGCTGGGGTATCAAAGTTCTGTAATTAAAACACTGGACTGAGATCCAGGAGAGACAAGATAGCTCAGCCACAGATGTCCCTCCTGATCTTGGAGAAGCTGTTCAGTGTCTCTGACTGTTGAGAGTAAGAGCTCTGCCCTGTCTGACAGGTGTTGACAGGGTTAGCTCTGCTAAAATTGTGCCTTGGCTGAGTTGCAGAAGGCAACAAATGAGAGGGAAGGCAGAAGTTGCTATAAAGGACTGGCCTAAGGCAGCCAGGCTACGTCACTTGGTTTTGTAAAGATAAATTGATTAGTCCTTATGAGGTGCTGAGATATATGAATGATCAAATATAAATACACAATGTAATATTCAGAGCTGGGAAGAAAAAGGCTACATTCAAACAAACTTAGGATTGAATATTTGGCTACAGGACAGACTGAGCTGAAACTTAATTGCATCAGCTAATGGTCATTTGCAGTGTGGGGGCACATTAGGGAGTTTTTCCATTCCCAGCTTTCTTTTCTAATATATATTCAAATGTAGGAGCATCTTCTCGGTTTAGAAATACACCCAGAATTAAATCCTACTTCACCAGTGCAGTACCAGTGCTGGGTCGGGAGAGTGAGGAGTTAGACTTGCACTTTTCCATTTGCTGCTTTTGAAGGTGTCACCTTCACGCAAAGCATCAATCTGTTCCACACTGCACAGGCCAGAATGGNTTTGATACTGTTTTTGTGTATACTGGTACATATTCCAGTTTTATTATTATCATTTTCATTCAAGCTGTTCTAGTTTCCTTTTCTAATCACTAAGTCTCTCTCCCTTGTTCCCCTTTGGGGAGGGAGGGGGGTTAACAGGGAGCATCTGTTATGGGTCTAAGGCACTGCCCTGACCCTAAACTGACACCACACTAACCAAAATTCTTGACACTGATTTCTTTAATTGCAGAGGTGAGATTTGAATGAAAAATGACATCTCACACGTTCCAGTATGACTGAATTACCCTACAACAGGGTTCCCTCAATTTTTGAGACTTCAATGTCCTTTAGGCTCTTAAATGAAAGAACCATTTTTTCACAAGCACTCTTCAAGTACAAAGCCCAGTTATGGGTACGTGCATTTTTCTGAGCATCCAGCCAGGGATTTATATGAAATACTTGTTGCCTAATGCACCAAGAAATCAACCCTCTTCACACACTTGGTTTATACTTTTTCTAGTGTTCCTTGGAGGTGACTTACATAGAGTGGCACACTAATGACTTCATCAGTGACTTAATTCAGGGGCTCTGCAAACATGCTGCTGTTTCTCTAGTGTAAACAGATTCTGCAGGTCAATGCCTGGCTGCAAAGAGCTTTTGAGGAGTGCTCTGAAAGCAAGAACAGGTTCATGCTGGCATACTTGAAGTCAGTGGTTTTACACATAGGAAGCTGTTATCTGTCTTTAGCCTTTGTAACTCAAGGAACCAAAAGTGAAAGAAAAGACAGGGAAGAAAGGGTTCCTTACTTACCCAGCAACATGCATGGGGGAAGCAAAGACATGCCTGG
Source organism: Chloroceryle aenea (assembly GCA_013399075.1). Taxonomy (NCBI): domain Eukaryota; kingdom Metazoa; phylum Chordata; class Aves; order Coraciiformes; family Cerylidae; genus Chloroceryle; species Chloroceryle aenea. The sequence goes on along the minus strand of VWZY01011717.1, from coordinate 49,666 downwards.
GGCATGCCCGTGTGGATGTTGGAAGTGATGCTGGGAACTCCCTGATTTCATTATTGTCTCCTGTTCCAAGAAACAAATGAGTCTCCAGCTAACGTTTCTCTCCTCCCTCTTTTTCCCACCCTCTTTTTATTTGTTCTCACAAATTATTCACCTCCCCTTCTTCCTCCTCATTCCTTTGTCCTCAACCACTAAAAAACTGCTTGCCTCGGGATGGCAACTCTGTGGGAATAGTAGAGATGCCAGAGCACAGACACAAAACCTGGCCTTGCAGAGTGCTCCCTGGGTTTGCACTCCATGCCCACGACCTGCTGCTGCAGTGCCATTGCAGCTTGTCACCCTGGTGAACAGAACTAAGGAGGGAACTAGAAGATGCTCCCTTCTTACTTTCAGCAGCTGTGTTTACAGGGAGTAAAAATATGTGCAGGTTTTTTTCTGCTTTTATCTCTTGAGCATCCATCTGCCCTATGATTTCCCTGTGCTGGAGGAAATTGCCATTGTTTTATGAATTCTGATCTGCAGAAAGCAAGGAGCTGAAGGCAAAGGTCTGCCATACAGAAATCAATGTGTGCATCAAAGGTCAGGGGAATGATCAGACAAATAAACTGTCTTGGTCCATGGTGTCCATTTTGCCTTGAGAAGATCAGAAAATCACACCTACTTAGTCATATTGCTAACAGTAGTCCTTTGACTTCAGATTTGGCTAAGATCACAATTTCTACCAACTTACTTTAAGCTGAGAGTAGTGAATTTATTTGTTGTGACACAAAATAAACTCTACATTCTTAGTGAATCCTTACTGAAGGCGGGTGTAAGCAGGTTTGATTTGCTGCTTTATCAAAATCAAAACACTTCAAAGATATTTTCTTTTTTGTTTTTCTTTTGTTTGCTTTCATTTATATTCAGATGTTCAAGTAAGCATTCCTGAGGTCCAAAACCTCTTGGTCAATTCTGGTCAGGGGAAATAAGAACAACAGAGATTCAAAAAGAAAAGAAAACAACCAAGGAGCCCCTCAAGTCTCATTTTGATAAGATTGCATTTTGCATAGATTTGTGAATGTTTCTGCTTTTGCAACTGTTGACAATTCTATTCTTTTTTTATAAAAAATGCTGGTCTCTGGNTTTTTCTTTTGTTTGCTTTCATTTATATTCAGATGTTCAAGTAAGCATTCCTGAGGTCCAAAACCTTTTGGTCAATTCTGGTCAGGGGAAATAAGAACAACAGAGATTCAAAAAGAAAAGAAAACAACCGAGGAGCCCCTCAAGTCTCGTTTTGATAAGATTTCATTTTGCATAGATTTGTGAATGATTCTGCTTTTGCAACTGTTGTCAATTCTATTCTTTTTTTTATAAAAAATGCTGGTCTCTGGGTAATTCCACCTGAATCATTGGACATGTCTTTGTTCCATGGTGGGAAAAAGCCTTTCCTCTGTGGAAACAGGTGGCTCTCAGAGCAGGAGGGCTTGTCACCTGGGGTAGAAAAGCCTACTGCACTTACTCCCTTTATTTCTATCCTGCTGATGCTGACAGGAAAATTCTGTGAGGTTTTTTGCTGGTTTGTTTTTTGTTGTTTTTTTTTTTAGGGAAAACAGGTCAGGTTTCATTGTCATCTTAAATATAGTAGCAGATTTCAGCTAAACATTTGAATAGTCATTCAAGGCCTGTTTTTGTAAGTGAAGAAAATCTCATAGCCTTGGTTTCTACTGTTTTGACACTTCCTTTTATGAAGGTGTCAGCCTCTGACTTGTAGTGCAATTATTGCAGTGACACTGACACCTATATATTGGTGCTATTAACACTTCCATTTCATGTCCTCTAGATAAAAGCTGGCTCTTGGAAACACTTTCGGTGAGTTATTTGCCTCAGGATGTGCCTGCAATGCAAAAATAAACAAACCATAGAATTTCTGGCTTTCTAAAGCTGAAATTAAAACCTTTGTTGTCTTTATATGTGACACATTTGATGTGTGCTAATTTTCAGTTGAATCTGCATTTATTATAGGTGTTACTTAATGTGATGGTGTTGCTAGAGAGAAACGGAGCACTAGAATAGCTCCTACTAAATTCCTGGAGGAAATTCCTCTTCAGAATGCAAGAGTCAGTTCAGATTGTTGCAGTAGCTGTAGAATTTGGCAATGGAACTTTGTGGCTGACTAGCTCTTTGAATTTATGGTCCATCACCCAGCACTAGGAGGGAGAAGTTGAAAGACTGTCAGGACATGCATTGGTGTTTTCACCACTGAAATGGCACAGCAATGTGTAAGAGTAAATATTATTGCTGCTCAGTACAAGAAGCAAGCAGAAGAAAATGCCCTTACTGTGAGATTCCCAAATTTGTCAGAATTTGTCAGTGTCTCCAGGACACGAGTAAAACTATAAACATAGAACTTGTCTCAAAAGAAAGAAAGAAAAATCTTTGCATTTTACTAAGCATGTTACTTCAGTCTGACATCAGCTCGTGCTGCCATGGGATCGTGTTCTCCTCATAACCCTCACTAACCACCAGTGCCTGCTGCGGGCTCTTTTGTGGTGACATCAACACTGATGTGGTTCCCGATGAATCAGATGGAGCTGAAAAGCACCTCACCTGAAAGTATGATCTGCTGGGTCACTTGCATGTGCCTGTCCCACACTGGTGGTGGTACAAAGGAGGAAGCACCAGCAAGGGGCCAGCTGAAGGAACTCAGTGGCTATGGCCTTAGCTCTGCATGTGGAGAATAAAGTGTACTTCAGTCACAAGTATTCTTAACTGATCTCCCTGAAGAGAGCAGCCTGAGTACAGGCTTGGTTTGTCTAGTCAGAAGAGTGGGTGAGGAAGATTCAAGGATTGTCAAGTCCTGAGTGCATGACTCACAATCACAGAGGTGTACCAGGATCAACAGCAAGCTCAGACCTTCTCATGATGCTCGTCACGGTGCTCACAAAGTGCTTAGTTCAGTCTGAATCAGAAGCAACTCTTTCACAGTCAGCAGAGTTATGCTATCATAAAACCAGCAGGACAGGACAATCAGGTCTTATGTCGTTAATTATCCTGTTTCTTCACTTTGAGCATTCCCAACCATTTTAGCAATGCTTTCCACATCTGCCCTGTGTGCTGTCATCTGGTCTGACAGACGGGGGTTGTTTGATTTTCTCCTGGTGACAACCATTGCTCTCAACACTACTTTTGTGGCTTTGTTTGAGGAGCAGAGGGCTGCCAGCACTGCTCGCTGGGTTGGCAGCCTCCCCCATCTGTAGTCAGGGAGAACAAGATAGATGATGCCTTAATGGTGATGGGGGAGAGAAAGCCTTGTGCTCACTCCTCTGCTCTGATGGGCACTCCAGTGAAAGTCTCTTAACATCCTCTCATCTGAGTTGTCCTTTTGAGCTCCAACTTCACTGGTTTGAAAATGATTTCTGTATTAGTTGGTATCTCCTCCTCTAATTTTCTAATCAGTTGACAACACAAACACATCTAATGCTTATTCACTGCTATTAATGAAGTTTTAAATGAGATCCTGGGTAGACTGCAGTTATGAACCCACATAAGGGAGTATAAAAATAAGATAACTTAGTCCTAGTACAAATCTTTTCTTGAAGGAAAACACCTTTCTTGATGCTGAGAGCTGCTGAAATGACAAGTTTTGCTAAGCTTGCATCCACAACTGGATTTTTTTTAATGTCTTCCCCTTTCCACAGTGCCAGTTTTGTGGTTTATTTAAGAAAATGTAACATAAACACCTTCTTCTCCACTCCTTGCAGCCCCCTGGCAAAAGAGTCAGTGTTCATCTCAAAAAATTCACAGGAGCTTAACTGGAGTTGCTAAAGGACTTGACAACTTTTTTTGAGAGTTCACTGAACGTTTTTATTTTACCTGGAGGAACCATTATGTGCAACATAGCAGATGTCCAGATATCAGTGTCATCTTCTGCCTTGCCTTTAAAGACAAATGGCAGTGCTTAGCTTTTTTCTCAGATTTTCTTTTTCTTTTTTGGACAGCTTAAGCTACATGAGATGATTGTACCCACCATAGCTTCCCATTGCTGCCAGATGACTGGAAAAGAAAAGCTAAAGCTAAATTTGGAAGTGCTCTCTCTTTTGGAATACATTTAGTGTGCAGTCCCTCTTCTTTCTCCATTCAAGCACTGCTTCTACAGCATATCTGTGAATCAGCCTGAAAAGCATCGGCCATGGCCATTTCAAAGCATCATCTGCTTAACAAATTCAAAGCAGATTGACCTGTTTCCCCATGCTAAAAGAGTTTAACTGACTTGTTTAGAGGGTGTTTCCAGACAGTCACTTTCTTACTTCTAGAGCCTGATGGATCTGATTTTGATGCCCTCAAGTCAGTAATAATTTACCCCTCATCTGCTAACATACCATTAGGTATGAATAAGAGTGTCACTGTCAAGCCTTATGTAAATGTTTCAGGCTCACCCAGTACACTTTATTTTTTTCTTTTCCCATTCTCATTTCTCTTGCCCCCTTTGATTTAATTACAATCCAGTCTGTTGTTTCAACAGCAGATCCTGTCCTCTAGAACAACTTTCTGTTACTGCTCTTTGACTTTCCAAATCATTCCAGGTGTTGCCAGTCAGGTGTAACGTTTGGGCAGCATTAGAGAAGCAAGAAATGTTGGGTTTACATCACCTTGAGGTTCCTCAGTGCTGTCTGAGCTTTCAGTGTGCAGAGCCTCCAGATGTGAGGCTGGCAGAGAGTTGCAGGAGGTTGGCTTCTGCAGCTGCAATATGATAGAAATACCCAAGAAACTGGTTTAGGCACTGAAAAACAACATAACAACAACAAAAGCAGCACAGAACTGGTCTGCTGCTGGAACCCAATGGATAGTTAGCTGGGGAGAGCACTGTGGCTCACGAGGCTACTGCAGCTTTCTCTGACCAGCACTGCTGTGTGCACAGCCCTCGCTGCGTCCTGACACTGCAGCCTGAGAGAGGTGGGAAGCAGGGTGAGAAACTGGAGACCTGTGTTCAGTTCTTGGCTGTGCCAAGGATTTCCTGTCACCTTGAATGTTTCCCTTCCTTATCTTCTCTTACTGTTTCCATCTGTAAAATTGAGATGAACATGTTTCAACTCCTCATAAAATAATTATGAAGATAATAATGCCAGTAATAGAATTTATGGAGTGGAACAGAAGTTCCTGTTTCTACAGAGGGCAAAGCTTATTCCAGTTTCTTTTTATAGTATTCTTTACTTTTATAGAGGTGCTTCTGGTTTCCTAATTAAATAGTTTCATAAAGAGAGCTTTTTCCCCTGCCAGCACATTGGAACCCAACAGCAGAGCACAGGCAGCTTATGGTCTGCTCATGGTCTGCTGGTCACAGATCTCTTGGGGTTCAGCTTCAGGCAAAACATGCATGTAGCCATTTAAAAGAAGCCCATGCTATGTAAACAAAAAGTTGCATTTTGGTGTCATTGAATATTCAAAAAGTTTTCTCTGTCCTGGGCTTGATCCCGTTCCGATTGGAGGTCATGGGAACTTTGCTGTTGATTTCACAGGGATGGGCTGGGGTGAGTAAGCTAGCAGTGATATTTGAAAAGAAGCATTGCCAGACAATCACTGTCAGAGCACTAGGGAAGGCAAGCATGCTTTATACCTTTCTGTCTAAAAACACAAGACTCTGGCTATTCCACACAGCCAGGGGCAAGACTGCAGAAATTGGTTTGTCTCCCATGTTGGGAGCCATTCTGCAGGAAAGCTTCATTCCCCTAAGGGTGCTTTTGTCTTCCTCTGCACTCCTTCCCAAAGGATCACTGGAAACTGCCTCAGGGCCACTGTCTGTGCTGGAGTCCTTGATTTATCCCCCCCTGATCACCACTTTTCTTCAGAACCAATCCTGCCTGCGGCAGCACTGCTTCCAGAAGGTACTGCCTTGCAGCCCTGCTGCAGTGCTGCTACTGCTGCTGCATCCTTGCACTACAGAGCTGCTAAGAGGCAGTGGTATTGCTGAGGCAACTTGCTGACAAGTAGGGAGGAAGGTGCTCTGCACCTTCAACTTGACGCTTGCCTGGTTGCTCATGAACCCAGGATTAGACTGTTTCCAAGAAGCTTCCCAGAACACCCAGGACAAGACCCCCGCAGACCAGTCTTGGTGAGATGCTCTCTGCTTAGGAGGTCCTTGTGCTGCCCTGCCCCAAGTGGGATGCCCTGTGCCACAGTTGTGAGCAAGGCTGACAGTTGTGTTTGACTTCCTCAGGAGGAGCTCATGCAGAAAAGTGTGCTGCCTCCCACCTTTTCTTCACCACTGTCCAGAGCAGGCTGGCACTCAGGTTGCCACATGGCATGCAGTGAAAGCAACTATGTATGCTCAGTGAGCTAGGCAGAGATGGCAGAGCTAAAGCTGGCTTGCTATATTTAGCACTTAACCAAAGTGAGACGCGCTTTGCATGAGCAAAGACGGATCTTCCTCACTGCTCAGGACAGGTTTAGAGTACGAAGAGCAGCATTATCTCATGTTACTATGTCTTCATTACTTCAACAGTGGCCTGTTTCAACTGGCTGTAAGACAGCAAGCACTTCATGACACATTAGGCAGAATTAAAATTAACTTTCAGCTGCCAAAACAAATAACCAGACTAAATGCATTTTCCTTTCCTTTATTTTGAGTTGTCTTTGTTCCTTTGCTGAGTGATCATGTGGTCCTTCAGAACTGTTTTCCCAACCCTTCTCAAGCTTGGAGTAACCTGAAGTAAAGAGCTGGCGATCACTTCTGCAGTGAGTATCTGAGCTTGGCTCCATCCACAATGAGACCATATGCAAAATGAGGTGGGAGTTGCTGTTTGGGGAAAGCTGTAAGTCACAGTCTGAAAACAAAGGCCAATTTACAGTTTTTCTATAACTTGCCATGGAGTGACGTTGTTTTGACAGGTGAGAGGCAGTATAGCTCACTGTACTAAGGGAGAAAATTCTGAGTAGCCAGAATCTCCCTTTGTAATGTGTGTGAAAAGGAAAGTAGGCCAGAGAAAGAAACGGTTCCCTCCTAGTACAGTCATGCCTGCTCAACAAAACTTAGAAGATCCTATCTACAAAATATCTGTTTTTCAAAAGCTACAAGAATTAGGAGATTGCCTGAGTGTCACTACCTCATTTACTGAATCTGTGGAAAGCTCTCCAGAAACTTAATCCATATGCCTGCTCACTTTTGACTATTATGCAAAGAGTAATTACATCATCAACCAACCAGTAAACCAGGCAAAACCCCATGGTGAGTGCTACTGTTCCACTGATCTGTTTAATGGATGAGTGATCATTTCATTTGCATCTGGATTGTAAAGGAGAGAAGGCAAAACAGAATAACAGCAATAAAAGCATTTAAAAAGGGGATGAGGATGTTTGTGTTGTTCTGTGAGGCACCGTGCAAAGACCCACTCTTGACCAAGTTTGCTCTGATAAATATGTGTGACTGAATTCAGCACTGCGGGGTCTACGTGTCCTGAACGCAGAGCAGCCCTGTGACTGTTATGCTACCAGACTCCACACATCTACCTCTCAGCAGGGCTTGCTATTTTGGGTACAGCACTGGACTGCATGGCTGGCACATCTCCTGCTCTAGCTCTAGAGCAGCCTCTCCAGGTTTGGGCCAACTCTACGGTGATTTGTAGATGTACCCAAGCTCTGAACCAGGGTGACATTTTTCGTGCAGGGAGGAGGAGAGGCAAAAGACTGATGTGGTCTGCAGTTTGAAAGATGTGCACCTGATGTCTCTCTCCTTTTCAGTGTACCAGGTTCTTGCTGTAAGGCTCCAACAGAAAACTCACTGGATAAAATCAAGGAGTCCTACAACATCAGTAAGCTTTCAGTTAGGCCAAAAGAGCAAGGTTATGTCGTTGCCTGCCTGCTCCAAATCTCCTGTGTCCACAGTGGCAGGCTGTCAAATCCAGTAGTTCACATAAAATAACTTTCTAGCATAAAATGGAAAAAAAGCAGCAGCAACAAGTGGAAATGATAAAAGAGAGAAAAGAAAAAAGAAAAAAGAAGCCAATATGTTCTAAAGTTTCTGAAATACACAGGTAGTTAAAGATTAAATAGCTGCAACTGAAAATATCAGGGGTCAGCTCATGCCGTGTATGTCTGGCATAACCCTCCTGTGGTCTTCCACCAGTGTCATCATCCAGCCCAGAGGACCTGAAACGTCCCTCTTTTCCAGACCTGGCAGGGCAAATCCATCTCCTAACTACTGGATCATTTTGCAAACTCTGGCCGCCTACGTAGCTGTGGGTAGCAGAGCTGCTCAGACTGACACCAGCAGGCTGAGCGATAAAGCCTCTGCTGTAATGCTCCTTCTTGGACTGACTATCCCAAATTTTTATTGCTCAGATCTGTTGTTGCCCCAGTGCAGAAAGTCTTCCCAGAACAGGCGTGCAACGTGAGCAAAGCTTCCATTGCCTGTCGCTCCTAGGGTGCCAAGCCTTGTGTCAAAGTCCTGCAAATAATTCATTGGTGCAGAACAAAATCAGGCCAAAGAATGCCAGAATTTGGTCTGAATCACTTATAACTTCAGCACAAAGAAGCCTGAGGGTATTTGCAGTGTTTCTTCTGTGGCCTGCTCATTTCTGAGGCAGAGTACCTGGTGAATTCACAAGTTTTAATGCAGCGTCAGAAGAAACATAAAAGTAATGCTCTTAGACTACTCCAAGTGCTGAGTGAAGAGTCATAGCAGAAAAACAAACCCCACTGAACTGTTAGATGTCTCATGTCTAGTGAGTCAGAAACTCTTTGTTTCCTGCTACACTGTTACCAATTTAGCAGGCTGCAAAACGAGAAAATGGAGCTGTGGATGACAAAGAAGAGATAATTTGTGAAAAATGCCCACAGCTTGTGGGGTAGATGAAAGACAAGATACAGCAATTACAAAATACCAGGAGACACACAATGTGGGCAAAGGGTGTGTCCAGGTTCTTCAAGCATTTGAGCAATTAAAATGCAAGTTACCATTCTTTCCAGCTGTTCTCAGTGAGCAGAAGCAGGTGCTTTCTCCAAAGACCACCAGTAGACACACTGGATACACGCTGCATCCAGCACCAACTGAGAGGCAGACATCTAGGCTCTAGTTATCCTCAGCTCACATCCATTGTGAATTCCACAGGGAAAAAAAGTGTTTTCTGCTAAGAAAGTGTAGAAAACAGTATTGTCAGGGGAATATCACAGCATGGACCAAGAGCATAAGTTCAGAGGTTATTGTGAGGCTCAGGTTCAAGATTACTCACCTTTGCTTTTCTCACGTGAACCAGATTTACCAGTGAAATGAATTTCATGTGTACGTTATCCAAGTAGGGCTTCATCATCTACCACAGAACCCCAAAGATAAAGAGTTAAATACAGCTTTGGGCCACGTGTGCACCATCAAAAGTAAGTGAATTTGCATTATTATTACACTAGATATAGTCTGCTGAGCTAAAACAATGGACTTCTATAAGATTTGTGAATGCTCCTGTGAATTAGGATGTTCTGTGTTTCAACTCCAAATGTTGGTCAGCAGAGCAATGCTGTTTAACAGGCCTACAGAATAAGCTGTGATTGTTTTCTGTCATTCTGCTGTTTCAAACTGGCTGCCATAAAATGAGAACTGGGAGATGCAAGGTAGAATGGGAGCTTAGATTCTTTTGGCACAATTTGAAAAGTATCTAAACAGGTCAATAGCAACTTAACAAAGATCCATGCTTGGGAAGACATCTCCCTGGGGTTCTCGACAGCATGGCATCTACATTCTCCTGTATTTCAGGAAGGAATTTGGAACAAGCTCAGAGGGAAAACAATTCAGAGAAAAGCCGTGAGAATTATTATGGGCAATGAAAAACAGATCATAGGAAAAAAACTCTGAGCACGCTATCTAATTCTTTTATAAAAGAACTGATTGATGAGTGAAAGAGTTACAGTCTGGATGTACCAGCACTGAGCACACAGCATGAATGAACTTTTCAGTATAGTGGACAAAAGTATAACAAGATGCATTGACTGAAAGGCAGACAGTTCAAACTAGGAAAATGGCACTCATTTTTAACAGTGGAAGTAATTGAAACAATTGACCAAGGACTTCAGTGAATTTTTCATCGATAGGAATACATACAGAATGACTGGAAATTTTTCTAGAAGACACCTGGTTGGAATGGAATTTAATTCACTGAAGTTCAGTGGCATGTCATGTACAGGAGGTCAGACTAGATTATCACAAATGGGCCTTTAGAGCTTTAAAGTCGAGGAATTTATGGGAGATTGAAAAGATATTAACAAATTTTCTTCTGGTAGAACGTCCTTAACAAAGATCAGTCTCTCTATAAATGGATTTTCCATACTTTCCATCACTGTCTTAAATCTTTCCCAAATAAATTAGATTAGTGTAATGAGATCAATAGTGATTTCATGGCATCTTCTCTTTTTCAGTCTACCTCAATTATTGAAAGAACTATCTAGTCTAAATATATGCAATCTTTTATTCCATTTAAGAAACAACCCTTCCAATTGTATGTCATTAAAGCATCTTAAAATGAAAGTTTTCATGAACATAGCAAAACTGCTAACTAAGAAATGCCAAAACTTGAAAACTTCTTTAAAATGTGGCTCTGAACATTCTGTCGAGAACTAAGTATTTTTACAAAATAATTTTGTATATAGTTTCTAATTTCAGATTTTTCTGAGTTGGTCAAGTGCAAAAGTTCTGTTTGGGTCATGTGGAAAATATTCATCACATGCTTTAATTGCTCCTCTGATTTTCTTTCATCTTTCAAATGCCCCAAACTTGTCATGTGCTGAAACCAAGTCTGGAAAATGTCAGTCCCAGAAAACACACTTGTCAAATTAATAGCAACTGAAAAAAAAAAGAAAAAGAAGAGTGGTCATATTAAAAACTGAACTCAGTGATAATTCTAGTGGACTTTTGGTGCCTGTTATCAGTTTGCCTGACCTAAGATGCAGACATTAAGAGACCTGACAGCAGAAGTTGCTTGGGAGATGTGCTGAAGCAGCCTGTCTCTTGATGCCTGGGCTGTCTTTTCTCCCTGTCTGACTTCATTCACATGCCTCATCATGCCAATTTACTGCAGTCGTTTCCCCTCCCTCCTCAGTAGAGTCAGATGTTGCAACCTATTTATGGTGAGGATATTCCCTTACTGGGTGAACTTTCTGTTACCTGGCAGGAGAAATTCCGTGGGAATGAATGCAGCCTCGGTATCTGTGAAACAGCTAAGGGATTAGCAATGTCTTTTCAAGTCACTGAAGGTTTCTGATAAAGAGCATAGCAGCACTCTGCTGGAAGCACGGAAGAGTACTGATCCCATAAAAGACTATGGGAGATTGACTGCAAGCAGAAACTGAATATCCCTGTTAGATACTGGCTGTTAATGCCCCAGTCCTGGTGAAAAGTGATGTATGCGAAGGGTGCAAATTTCACAGGCTTTATGCAGGTAACTCCCACTGTGTCAGTGTGGTTCTATGGTACCCAACATGACAGTGCCTAGAGAATTCAGGCTGGGAATATCCACAGCACAGTGAGATCTACATGGTGCAAGAGAAACTCATCTCCTTCCTGCTTCTGACACCTCTCTTCTTTCATGTCTACAGTCTTAAGAGTTTGTGTCTATTGAAAGACCCTGAGGTAGAACCTGTGGTAGAAATGTGTGGAGCCAGGCACACCCTTGTCTCACCACCACTTGAAGGAAGCCATTTGGTGGCTTTCCAAGGGCTCCTCATCACAGAAGAGCTTCCTTGCTCTACCATAGTCTTACTCTTGGAGACACATCCACTGACTGGACACTGAGGGTCTGCTTCCTGTTACATTCACCTAGGGTGAGCCTAGTTTATTGTCTGAAGGGCATTTCATTGAAAAAGAAAAACAAACAACAAAACAAAAAGCCCTGTTATAAGTGAAATATCGGGGAACGAGTGAAATAGTGTGGACTTAAAAGAATGTCTTCTTTCCATGGTGAGTGGAAGCCAAAACAGCTATGAATCTCATTTCAGCATCTAGCAGAAAAACTGTCAGCCTGGTTATGGTAAAGATGATAATATCATGTTGTTTAATCTTATCTGGATATGTCCCCTCCAGTGGTTTCCTGCTGGTAAACCACAGAGAAGAGAGGCAGTTGTAAGTAAACTAAAGGAAGTGAGATTAAATATAGTATGCTTCTTTGGTTAGTGGGGGATTCATGTGAAGGATATTGCTAATTAAAACCAATAGTATTTTCCTCCATCTGGGCTTTCAAAACCAGTTTCAGAGGACACAGAGGATGTTTTGTTTCACTGAATTGCTCATAGTTTAGGGAAGCCACTGGGATGAAATATTAGCATTGTGGTAAACTGTGCTTGTGCTTGAACAGCGGCATGTGAATTAGGTGCTTTACAGATTGTGAGTACATGGTTTTACCCACATAATGTCCAAATGAAAAGGCAGCTTGGGGTTAGAAGAGCAAAATCCACCCTCAGCCTACTCTGAGGTACAAGAAACTGCCAAACAGTTGTGGTTGCTGGAATGGGAGCTCTTGTCCCCAGGCTATGACTGTGTGGCTCCAGGGCTGCTGGATCTACAGAAGCAAGAAGTCTGGGGCTTTGCCTGCAGTACTGACCTTCACACCAGCCTGTGGATGGCATGGTGACTCACAAGGAGAGTGTGAAGCCGGTGGCTGCCTCCCTGCTACTGCTCACAGCTTTTCTTTGGTGTGACCAGAGAGAGTTGAGGTTGCTCCAGAGACCTAGCCAGAATTCTTTTGTAGAGCACCTCACCTCATTAACTGCACCAAGAAATACTGAGCAACGTCAGCAAAAAGATTTGTGAATGAGATGACATCTTTATGCATTGGCGAGATCTTGTGCTCAGCACTTACTTCAGCTGGATTCTAGGCTTGTGCCCAAGGCTGAGAAAACAAACCTAAACTTTCTTCAGCTTGCCTATTCTTGAGTGCCTTGTGTCAGCAAAACGTGCCTTATCATGTGGCTACTGGATGCTTTCTCCACCTCCTGCACCACTTCCAAGGATCCCACTCTGACCCTCTTACCCAACAACAAATGGAAAAATCCACTTTTGTAGTTAGAGTTGTCTTTATGTCGCTGGAAACAAACAGTCTGTAGGAGATGTTGAAAGAGTTCCTGTGTATTGACATTATCTGAAGACTGGCTGCAAATGTGCCTGGGTACTTTCAAATAATGTATGAACAGGAGAAGTGAAGAAAAGATACTGCAGGCAAAAGTTGGCACCACTCTTAATCAGAGCTGTCCAAGCTGTGGCCTGGGGAGACTTCTGTCGGGTTTCTGCGTGTGTGCAATCCTGGCCCAAGCTGAACTGGTATAGTACCTTCTGGGTCCATATCTCAAAGGCTGGACTGTCCTGCTGTAACTTACCTGAAGTCTGTGACAAGCGAGCATCCTTCACTAGACTATTCAAGTAAGATACATGCATCCTGGAAGGATTAGAAAGTGAAGGGAAAACCAGACTCCTCCATTCTCCCCACTCTTCTCAATTTATTAATTTTTAGTTTAGGCATGAGATTCCTCTCACCCCATTTGCTCTTGTGCTCTTGAGGCTTGAACAGCCCTTTATTATTGCCAGAAGCTCCTGTTTACCTCTTTTCACCTGTGTTCTGGTTTCTGGCCCTTGTTCTTCTCTTGTTGACTCCCTGAGGGCACACAGATGGTAGCCTGGAAGCCAAAAGCAATGATACTGGCGGAGTGAGAGAGTGAGAGGGAAAAAAAAGTGAGATAGGAAAAAAAAGTAAGAAAGAAAAAAAAGCAGTGATCACAGCAAGCCTCCAGACTCTCGTAACAGCAAAACCCTAATACCTATCAGTGTGATGGATATTGTCAAGATGCATGTAATGTATAATTCAGGGAATGCAACATAAACTCCATTTAGCTTGTTGGCTGTCAGTGTTTAGACCTGTTCAGTAAGGTATCACAGTTCTGTCAGCCGAGAAGGGTTTTTTATTCAGAGGCAGAGCCATAGTTCAGGCTGTGCTTTAGTGGTGGACGGCAGCCTCAGAGGCACCGCGCAGCTGAGGCACAACCTCTGCCCACTCCTCGGGCCCTCGCCTCTTACCCAGCCTGTGGGCACAGCACGGAGAGGGGTGGTCACCCCGTTAATCTCCCCTCTGCAGTCTGGTAGGGATTGACTGCTATTCTTTCGGAGGGTAAGGAAATGCTGTGCTGCACACATAACAACTCCAGACGGGTTTTTAAGCGCAGTGTTCTTTCGGATAGTACATGAAACACCAAAATATTCTCGGAGAAAGCCGATTTGTACTCAAAGCGCTTGATAAAACGAGCCTTTGACTGAAAACCCAGTAAGTAAACGCAAACGTTGTTCTTAGCTGACAAAATATTACGGCTCCCAGCTCGGCGGCGTGGAGCGACAGCNCTCTTGCTAAAGAAGATGCTGAGACAGTCTGGAGAACATCTGTTCTGATCGTGCAGCTTTCTGTCAGAGCAAAAGATGCACCGAGTGACAGCAAGGAGAGGAAACTCAGCGATTGCTGCAGAGTCTGAACGGCAGAAAGGCAGCTCGTCCTCGGAGCGAAAGAGACTCGCTGGAATGAGCAGCCGGACCACCCCGGTAATGAGAACTCGGCCACGAGTGCTGCCGGCCGCACGCACTGCACACTTACACCTCTCCCGATTCCCGGCCTTTCCAGTGACCTTCTCTGGGCTCGTTTGTAAAGGAATGAACCTTCCAGGAAGGGTACTGTCTGTAACACGATTAAAGTGGAAAAATACACTGTTCCTTTCACTTGAAGTGTTTTGGTTGGTTGGTTTTTTTTGTGTGTTTTTTTTCTTTCTTGTTTTTTTAATTTGTCATTTACCTTTTATTTGTTTTTTTTATTGTTTGTTTGTTTGTTTTGTTTGTTTGCTTGCTTTGCTTTTGTTTTGTTTTGGGTTTTTT
>VWZY01011717.1:0-30902 GCA_013399075.1 Chloroceryle aenea | reverse complement strand
GGGCAAACGGCGAGGAGCCGCCTGGATCCCCATTTCCCCACCAGCACCTCGTCCTCGCCTCAGCCGCGGCACCGTCCCCGCCGCGCCGGAGCCGGATGGCTCGCTCCCGCACGTCGCCTTTATAAATAGCGTTGAGATCTCTGCCACATAAAGAATACCCGCGGTGGCTGTGGGGGCGGCGGGGAGCCGGGGGGTAAATCAGGTCGGCAGTCACCTGCAGGGCGGTTCTGCCACCGCCGGTAGCAGCTCTGCGCCCAGCCGCCTTGCTCCCGTCTCTGAATCCCACTTGGAGAATAATGGCAATTGCGGACTAAGTTTGCCTAGATTGGACATATCTGGGGTACAGCCGCTTCTCGGAGTGGAGACGTGCAGTGGGGACTGCCGAGCGTTTGGGGTAGCAGAGGGAAAGATTCTTTAGCCCGTGCAGTTTTCTGAAGTGATTTTAATGCTGCTTCTTTAGTTACTCCGTACCAGAAGCAGCCTACATCCTTTTGCATTCTTTGTTTTCTTGTAATACTCTTATTGGTGTTCAGTGGTCCATTCTCCCAACGTAAGTGTTTGATTCGTTAAATGATAGTCACTTGAGATTAGCTTTGCTTTAGATTTTTATTTTCCTGGCTCTGTACCTCTTCTGTGGTGGTCTGCAGCGTTTTGCTGAGGTGGTGTGTGGATGGATGGATGGATGGATGGATTGTGGAGGTAACGACAGGCAGTCTTGACAAAGACAACTCTCAAGTTGACAAATTTCAGATACGGCTTTTGACGTTTATGAAGTAGGTCAGTAAACTAGTTTAGTACTCGATGCTGGATTATTGTAACACATTAGTTGTGTGAAGATTTGCTTTCAGCCTCGATTTTCTAGAGGAAGCGAGTTTTATTTTCTTTTATTATACAAAGTTGAGGAGAATTTCACGCCTAAATTCTCCCGAGCTCCTTTGTGCGCCATTTTCACTTCTAAAAGTTAACACTAGATGGCTTTCTTATATCAGATATCCAAGGGAAGGAAAGCGTGTAATCTGTGCAGCCTACTATTTCTGTATTTGTCCTTTTTTTCTCTCTCTGCATGAATAGTAAACTACCTTCCTGATCACTTCTGCACTAATTAGACTAGAGCAGAATTTGAAGTTCTCTTACGAACTGATGTAATTCATGGCTTTGATCAGCTCCTCTTGCTACTCAGAGGCATTATTTTATATACATGCTACCAATATCTAAAGGAAGTTTGTTTAGTTGGAAAGTAGCTCTGCAAAATATTTAGGTTTCTTTAAAGGATGTCAGCTGGATAAGGAGGGATGTTTGAAAACGGGAAAACCACAGCAGTTCAGTTGTAGTTGTTGCTTAGTTTGGACTTATTTAAAAAAGACCATAGTGCATTAATACTGTTTATTCATCTATTTCCTCTGAGATTCTGTACCTTACTCTCTCCGCCTGAAATGTTTTGGAGTTGGATTCAGAAATGTAGCGTGTCGCAGTCTGCTGGGTGTAGGAATGCCTGGGCCTCGTGGGTTATTAATCTATTTCTTGGGCTTTTCTGAAACTGTTGTCAGTGGAATGTGTTGTTTGCCCCCCATTCGATTCCTCGCTAGTAACTCTGAAATACTTCAATCTTAAATTTGATCTTTGAAATATCTTTTATTATTAATGCAAACATGTTTAAATCATCAAGAGCTCTAATGCATTATGGATATTTAAGCATCACTTAGGCTCCACAACAGATGATTTATAATTTATACAGCATTCATATAAAACTAGATCTCAGATTGGTCTCTGAATGTGTTGTCTTGGTTTTGGATGCCCGGTGGGTTACCTTACCAGCTCAGGCAACACTGAGATGTGACAAGAAAGAATACTGAACTGTAAGGATGCCAGACTTTCACCAATTGTGTTGGCTCAGTTAAAGATCATGTCATTCGTATATGCCAAGGGTATAACATAAACCTAGAACTAAACAAAACTTATTTTATTGGGTACGTGCTACTGGCTGACTGTGCAAATCAGAGTATTTTTGAAGGTTTCTGTTCTGTTTTCCCAAAAGAAAGATAATATGGTGGTTTTATTTGTAGGCAGTTACTGACATACCATTACTCAAGTGTGTTGTGAAATAGTTACAAATGAAGAGAGTCAAATGAGGAACAAAGCAAAGCAGTGGTCAAACAGGCAAAACCATCCTGTTCTTTTGCTGTTTGACCTTTACAAGTGAACTGAGGCTTTTTTCTTTTTTTTTCCCCCCAGCTTCATATTGGACACAGTAGTTAGCCATTGAACCTGAGCTTTTTATGTACAGATCAGCAGTTCAAACTGCAAGAGAAAGGAAAATATTCTCTATATTTATATGGTTGGATGTTAAAATCATTTCAGTATGTTCCTACCTTTTACTGATGAGGGAAATAGTTTGGTAATATTTAGTGAGAAATGCTGTGGTGTTGTGAAAATGTAAAGAGAAAGTTACAGAGGGTGGAAAGAGGGTGGGGTGCTGGGCTATCTAGTTTTTCACATTAGTCATCCAAGATTACCAAGAGTAGCTGTATTGACAGCTTGAAATGAAATCAGAGCTTGATGAATGCTCTTTTTCTCTTTCCATGCAGTTTTTATTTTGCAATTTTAAAATGTTTGGGCAAGCTGGGTTGTGAATCAGTGGGGTGGACATGGCTATTTTATGTATTGTGATATTGTGCTCATGGTAGAAATTTTTTTGTGTTAGGTAGCATAACTTTTATCCAATTCTTTAAAACATTACCTCTTGCAAAGTTAAGACAAATTTCAGTTCTTTGCTTTATTTTTAAGGCAGTTTTCATCCTTGTAAATCTCAGCAGTTCAGGAAGGTTAGGGCAGGGATGCCCCTCAGGTTTGTTTTTTTTTTCTACCCTGTTTTTCTACCTGAATTATTTTGAGGAAATGATGTGAGGACCGTCTACCAAATCTGAGAATCCAGTAAGAAGAAATAATGAGGAATATTATGATTTATAGCTCTGACTGTAGAATCTGTATTTATTAGACTGAAAAGTATGTTTCACATTGTTGTTTTGGTTGGGTTTTTTTTTCCTTATTTTAAAAATACATTATTTTTCACATAGATTGCATTAAAAATAACATTTATTCTTCATGACATTCAGAGATGATGCCATATGACTGGTTATGTTTTTAAGAATTGCTAGTACTTCAGATGAATACATGTCCTTTTTTTTAATTTGTTGTGAAAGAGTCAACTTAATGTTAAACATCTGATTTATGCTGACAGAAGAGAGACCCAGCCTTCCTTTGTAGTAAAGCAGTGACCCCAGATTTATAGCTGTTTTCAGGCATATTTCAATGAAGGGAAGATTGGAGAAGGGTTATGATAACTGGTGATACTCTTTTGGTTATGTGCTAAGGCAGGACAGCAGTAGGCAGAAATGTCACAATGATTATCATGCACCAGAGTTTTACAAGGCCATACGTAGACTCTGGTTTGGATCATGGAGGTGTAATTGCATCAGCAGTTAGCCACTCATGATTTATAAGTGGATTCTTCTGTTTTTCTGGAATTTCTTGTATAGTTCATACATAATTAAAGGTTTTGTTTAAAAAAATGTCTTGAATCCTGCTGCCCCATCTTTTTGTATATGAAAGCAAGAAGCTTTATTGAACCTTGTAAAAACACTTAAAGAATAGTAGATGCTTGGAATGAAGTAGGCATTTGGTTTAGTTCCTGTTAACTGGGGATCCTGTGTTCTTAGGAAAATGACTTGCACTCTTTATTTTTCTGAAGTAAGAGAATCTAGAAGGAGGCTGGAATGGTAGTGAATTGTCCTGTAGTAGTCAGAAGGCTGGAAGGTGGCAGTAGCTGAAGTTGCCATGACTTCCCCTCCCCCTCAGCAGCTCAAAAGAAATTCTGAGCACAGGACTTGGAGTTTTGCCATTGACTTTGAATCTTTTTTTATATAATGTCTTCATTTGTTGTCCTGGATCCTGCAAAATGACAAATCCAGCTCTGCAGATTTGTATAATCCTGTTATTTTCTGTTCCTTCCTTCCTCCCCATCTCCCTTCACTGTCCGAATTCTCACTGCCAGAGGGGCTGTGGATTGTGATAATGCCCGTCTGCTACCTCAGCCTTTAGGTAGGCTTTTGAATCACAGGTGTCCCGGGCTGACTTTTCAGACTTTAACTCAAGTCTTATAACTCTGTGAAAATTATTTGATGGGGTTTATGTTAGATGACACATAAGAGAGATAAAGCTCAACAATTTGCCTTTGGTTCACCAATCTTTATGTTAAACCTGATGCAATCTGTGATGAAATTATAGAACTCTTTACAGGTTACATAAACAACAGAGTACAGTACTTCATAAAATGTATTAATAAGGGAAGGTACTCTGAGAACACTGGAGGCTTTGTGGCTGATTAACTCAAACCTTTTTCTTTTAAAAAAAACAAACCCTAGTATGTGCTACTAAATGACTTAAAATTTTTTTCTGGTGTGCTTTTTGTTGTTTATGGGTTGTTTGTTTGTTTGTTTTTTTGTTTGTTTGTTTGATTTTTTTTTAGGGGGGTCAGAGCTGTTCCATGTATATGAGAGAGAAGGAAGATCTAGGCTACCTAGTACTTCATGTTGGTTTTTACATCACTTCAGGCAAATTGGATAAATTGTGAAATGATGAGAACAAAATGGCAATTAAAGTAAGGACAGAATAAAGTTTTCTGTAGGTGTTATAAATGCACCTTCTGTTCTGCTGTTGGATTTGGTTTTATTTTTTTCTTTCACATGGGGGAGTAAAGAGGAATCCTGCAATTAATGCATAGGTAGCAAAACTTTCACTTCAAAAGCAGTTCTGTCTCCAGTGTTTTATGGAGAAGACATTTGTGAAAGATGTAAAATGTGAGTCTGCAGTGTTTAGTTTTTGGTGTGTGGTTGTGTTTTTGTTTGCTGTTGGTGTAGTGGGTTTTTTTCCTTTTTTTTTTAAATCTTTCTCTTTATTTATTTAGGGTTTGGGTTTGGGTTTTTTGTTTTTGGTTGGGTTTTTTATTATTATTTCACCTGAGACTGACAAGTCATTTCCATTTGTGGCTCTCTGTGCAAAAGTATTATTGCCTACTTTTAGACACTAAAGTATATTCAAGGAAAAGAAGACTTCTTGGAACTTTTCAAGCCTCTCAGCTTTGAAAATGAACACCTGACACATTTTAGTATGAAATCTCATTGCAGTATTAGTGTGGCACAAAGTGGAAACACAGAGGGGGAGGGGGGCAAGTGTGGCTGTGTATATGCATACATTCACATGCATAATGTGCATAGCATCTGTAGTGCCTAGGGAAATATATGTATTTTACTGTGCTGCTCTTACTTCTTGCAGTGTCCAGCTGCTTTTGAGGAATTTGAAACAGTTTACAGTGGTCCAGTTATCCTTACTGGCCTGCTGTAGTAAAGTAAGCCTTGGTTTTGCTTTGTAAGGTTGTCAGGACAACAGCTTATTATTGTTGTTCCTACTGGTTTTTCTCTATAGCCATGGAGGGAGCTGTTTGAAAGAAGAGTGTCTGCCTTGCCACACTGGGCTGCAGGATTGCCAGCTGTGATTTGGGTTCAGCAGGATGCTCTGGGTTTGTCATGTAAAAATTCTAATTGATGATGAATGCAAACCCAATGTGAGAATAATTTTGTTCATTGAACTAATGCAAAACAACCCCTTCTATTTACAAACCCATGGCCTATTTTCTCAGCAGTATTGTTATTACTCCTCTGCTCTCTTCCATCTGAGGCTCAGAGAAAAATGGTTTATGTTTGATGGGGTGGATGCTATGATATGAATGGAGACAAGGTAGGAATTAGTTTTAGGATATGTTATGTCACTGTGCTGCAGTCTGACACTGGAGCTAACAAGTGAAACCACTGGGGATTTCTGTTTAGTTTGTCATGGCTTTGACAAAAGCATTGTATGAAGTTGGTGTTCAATGGTACAGTAACTGGTTTAGTGTTGTGATTTTTTAAGTGCTGCTATTCTTGTTACATGGTAAATGAGAAAAAGATTGTCTTTTGTTACTCAGAGCAAGCTAAATGTCCACAAAGGTGCTTCTCTGCTTGTGGTCATTATATGCAGGAGGCACAATAATTTTATCTGAAAAAAATTATAGATTGTTGGCATGTTCGGGGGTGGGAAGCTTGTTGGGATGTTCACCAGGGAGAAATACGTGAAGAATAACTTGGAGGAATATTTTTTTTTCCATAAAACATGCTCACACATGGGACTTATTTTGCCACTTTCAGTAGTTTCCCTTATATTGTTGATAGAAAGACATTACTTAGTTTCATCTTCATATTCTTTGATCTGGGTTGATCTGTAGTAACCAATTCAGTCATGTCCAAGTAGTCAAAATCCTTTATCAGAACAGTAACCTTCTATTTCAAGTTCCCTTTTCAGATAACTGAAACAACAGTCCATGCACAGAGCAATTTGGCAGACATGTGTAGGCATCTGCATTCAGCTGTGGAGGCTTCTGTCAGAATTAGAAGCGATTGGGATAAACCTGTTGATGCTCAAAATGCTTCCTCCTTTATCTGCCTGCCAGCTGTTTTGAGATCAGGCAGGTACTTCAGAGGTGGGTGTCTTTCCCCTCTCAGATTCTCTGCTACTTGCTGACCTCTCCCCCAACAGCTTTCTTAGTATATTTGTACATCTTGGGATCACGTAGCCTTGTTTGCATAGGACACCATTTCAAATGGTTCTTTTTAAAGCTGGTGAGACAAGGGGGGATAAATACAGTGATTGGTGTAATCCATAACAAGGTGAGAACAAGTTTGCTCATTTCCCCTTCTCTTCAAATGTAGAATATGACCAGCTTACTACAAGAAGAAAACAGTATAGATGAGATGATTGGATTGGTAAAGATCTGTACGGGTGGTTGCTCAAGAGTTCTACACTGAAAAACCCCAAGCTATCAAATTTAAGTTCAACTCTAACGATGTTTTTCATATGAGCTGAGGTTTCTGCTGTTAGAGCAGAGGGGTTTTCTGTGATTCTGAGTTTTTGTTCACTGGTTTTGGTGGAGATTTCTGAGTGAGGGGCAGCAGTAGTTAGTAGTCCACAAGATTTTCAGATCTGATAATTTTGCACCTGTCAGTGTTTCACACTTGGAAAGCCTGGTGCCTTTTCTCTGTGGTAGTGTAACTAAATTTTTAAAGTTTCTATGAGCATAATTTTCCTTGAAAATTTACTGTTTCTATCAATCTTTGTTGAGTGGAACAGGCTCAAAAACTCTATAGGTGGAGGGAGGTGTTTCACTGTTTCCTTAGAAAATTACTCTTAAAAATAGCTGACCATTCTTTCCATCATACTGGTCTGCAGCAAATGGATACCACATTCTGTATTTTGTTTTCACATTGAATTTTACTGTTGCATTTTTAAAAGTATTGCTAAATATAGAAGATTATATTAATGGTATCAATGTGTACCTTTGTGCCTGGTAATGGGCATACATACTGTGTCTTTGTATTCCCAGATAGTAATTGAATATCTGCCTTGCTTTGTGCCTGTGGAAATCATGTGGCTGAGTGTTCAAGTAGGATATTTACACATATGCACAGTAATCATCATTTCTTCTGGGAAAAGAGATGCTTAATGGTAATTTATTTTTTTTCTTATGTAGACTGTGTCAAATTTCCTGCTCACTCATTTTCCAACATTGAGTATGCCTGTAGGTCACAGGTGCTTAAAATTTCAAGTTAAGATTCTCATAAGCCACTTTTTTTTCTGTACCAGCTGTCCCAAGCACATCTCTCAGTAGAGCTGTATGAATGCTTCATGTCAGCTACAGGATTCACTGTGGGGAAATGTAATAAGAAGAGACATCTAAAATACGTTAGATAGTCTTCTCTGGAACTTAACAGGTTGAAAAACCAACTCCACGAGAGAAATCTTTTTTTCATGGACTCTCAGCAAGTGCTTTCTGGATTCCAAATCATGTATAGGTCACTGTGTGAAAATTTGCTTAGCTAGAAATTCCCTAAGTAGAGGTCAACTTATCAGTTGCAGCTGTATATGAAATACAAATTGATAAATAATTGTCACTTTCATTTAAGTAATTCTTTGTATTTTTTTTTGTTATGGTGTGAAGTCTTTCCCATCTCATCATTCATGTATGAGGGTGATAATGACTTTGGCTTTCCCCAGCTGGGTGGTGAAATTAGTTTTTATTTTCATAGTCTATAGATTCTGAAACTTAAACCCCTTCTGTTGTAGGCATAAACATATATTTCTTTAGTTCTAGGTTTTCTTCTCTAAAAGGAAGAAATCTAGTGCAACTGTTTTGTCTGGGGGCTTTTTTTTTTAAGCAGTAATTAACATGGCATTGTGTGAAGTTCATGAGTATCTTTTATATGCTAATTGATAGTCCTGAGGCCTTTCTGTGTATTGATGAAACTGTAAATGCCACCAGATGAGATTTAATATTACTTATGATAGTTTGCCCATCATCTACCTTAAGTTTATCCAGGGTTTTAGTATGACTTTCACAGCATCTGTGTAACCGGGTTGCTATGCTACAGTTTGGATGGAAGGACTGAATTGTCAGGCTTGGCATAGCAGTTAATGGTTCCTGTTCCACATGGAGACCAGTTACAAGTGGAATACTGTACTGGGACCTATCCCATTTAGTGTCTTGATCAGTGACCTGTAGGAGGAGATGAAGTGTATCTCCAACACACTTGCCTGTGACATCATGTTGGGGGAGTAGCTGGTGTGTCTGAGGATAGTGCTCTGCAGTTCAGAGGACGACAGAATGGACCATAATGAATCTTGTGACATTGAGCAATGATAACTGGATGCTCATGGAATGGTTTGTATTGGAAGAGAGCTTGAAGGGTCATCTAGTCCAGCTCCCCTGCAGTGAGCAGGGACATCGTTCACTAGATGGGATTGTTCAGAGACCTCATCCAATCCAACCTTGAATGTTTCCAGGGATAGTGAAAATCTACCACTTCTCTGGGCAAACTGTTCCAGTGCTTCACCATCCTCATTGTAAAAAAAAAGTCTGTCTTATATTTGATCCACATCTCCCCTCCTTTACTTTAAAACCATCACCCCTTGTTCTACTGCAGCAGGTGCAGCTAAAATGACTGTCCCCACCTTTTGTATAGGGCCCCATTGAGTACTGAATGACCATAGTAAGGTCTGCCTGGAGCTTTCTCTTCTCCAGGCTGGACAACACCAACTCTCTGAGCCTTTCCTCATAGCAGAGGTGCTCCAGCCTTCTGATCATTTTTGTGGTCCTCCTCTGGACCTGCTTGAACAGGTTCATGTCCTTGTGCTGAGAGCTTCAGAGCTGGATGCATTACTCCAGGTGACGTCTCACGAGCAGAGTAAAGATGCAGAATCCTCTCCCTTGACCTGCTTGGCCACACTTTTGGTGCAGCCTGGGGTATTTTGGCCTTCTGGGCTGCAAGCACACATTGTCAGCTCATGTCCAGTTTTTCATCCACTAGAACCCCAAAGTCCTTCTTAGCAGGGCTGCTCTGAAACCCATCACCCCCCAGCCTGTACTGATACTGAGGATTGCCCTGACCCAGGTGCAGGACCCTGCACTTGCCCCTATTGAAACCCACGGGGTTCACACAGGCTTACTTTTCAGTCTTACCTAGGTCCCTCTGGGTGGCTCGTCAATGTTTTTAGGCTGTCCAGCAGCACAGGGTGGGAACTGGCTGCCAGTGAAGCAGCTCGGCTGAAAGGTACCTGCACCCTCTGGCAGACATGGGTTAGTGTGTGTCAGTCATGAGAAACACTGGGTCAACTTGAAACCAGTTCACTGGCAACCCAGCAAAATGAGGGGCTCATAGAACACAGGCTGAGAGAAGTGACTTTGCATAAGTATGTGGCAGGAGGAGAAGAAACAGTGGTCATAATCTAAACCAAGCACGGTTCTGATTTGGCTCTAGGAAAGAAAAATCACCCTCAGGAGAGTGAGGAATTGGAACAGGTATCTCAGGCAGGTTGAGAAATGTACATCCTTCCCAGTTTTTAAGACTAGACTGGCCAAAGCCTTACACAGGTTGGTCTGAATTCAGTGCTTTGAGCAGGAGGTTGGAGTGATGTTCCATGGTGCCTTCCAGTGTGAATTAGTCCATCAAATATCACTTTTTAATGATAGCAGGTCTGTTATTTGAGGATTTTAGTTGATATTTCAGTGCACTGTGTACAGTGAGTAGTACAGTACAGAATATTTGTAGTGAGTATTTATTATGGTGGGAAGGTTTATTTTATTTTTATTTTTTTCAAGACTAAGAAATAGAGTATTGTGTACTCATTCTTTGTTATTTTACAACTACAATACTTAACAGAAAAACAAGCAAAGAAAATAGCATCCTTTCAGGTTTGGTTTCAGGTAACTTTGTTCACCTTGTCATAGAATTCTCAAATATGATGAGCAATACTAAATTGGAACATGTGAACTTATGTTGAGTGATTCCCTTGGGTCTCTTCCAAAAGGTTGTTTCTGGACATGTTGCAGGACATGTAAGTCTGAAATTGGTTCTCAGCCAGTGAAACCTACATTGGTCTGTAATTACTTTGTTCTGACTGCTAATTTTAGTACTGTGAAACTTTTGATAATCTATGCTAAAATTATCCATGTGTCTGGAAAAAAAGAAGGTGATTTGTCAAGTTATTGAAAAATCCAAATGAAAGTGGTTTAGTTCTGAAAACAGCTGCTCACTGCACCTTTTTATGTTCAGTTTTAAGCTCTTAGCTTCATTAACTATAAACAAGAGCCAGCAGAACCTCAGAAGATCAAGACAATTCCTGTTCTTGCTCATCCAACTTCACACTAATTACACTTTTAAGTATTTCTGTGTTTACTAAAGCATGAACCAGACCTTCAGATCCCTGTTTTGGTTTTTATAATTAATTTTATTAAGCTTTTAAAAATTCAGAGTTTTGTATAACATTCAGCTTCGGTATGAGAGAGGTTGTAAAAGCTGCTGAGTTAAGCACAACAAATAGAAAAGGGAATGGAAAGAATTTCCCTTTAGGGTAAAATTCTTTAAAGTTGAAATAACCCTGATAGATAGTGCTTGTCAGTGGGCAGAGAGGGTTAGGACTTGGCCTTTTGAAGTTTTTTTGCTAAAGGTGAAGGAGCATGGAGAAGCTTAGTCTGACACCTTTTTGAGTCCTATTTTCAACAAAAAGAGTTAAAATATTACTTTTATTTCAATGGTGGATCTCTGAGACAGTCGAATTAAGACTGGGGGTAGGTACAGATCAGCAGCCCTAGCCTGAAATCACCTTTGCTCTGAACTGCTGCTTAATGCAGTTGCTGTAGAAAAATCCCAGCTGCATCATTGCTCTCTTTGGCATGTTGGTTGCCCTTCATTTTGATATCCCTGATGGGTTGCTGGTTTGTTTTCTCCCATCTCATACTTGTCTCTGAACACACGTGCATGTCTCGCTTCACTGAGAACTAGAATTTTCTGCTAACCTGTGTGTGAGGACAGACTGAGATTGCAGCCCATTTGTTTGATTTTACCAACAGCCTTGTTTAACCTGAATACTTGTTCTTTCTTCCTGATACTTATAGACAGCTTGCTCTGTCAGACCTAATTTTTCTGAGGGTAATCTAACCAAACGTTTAGCCAGTCTTTAAACAAGATGAAGACTTTGCTTCCTCTTGCACACTGCCATGTCTGGGCTACAGAAGGCCCTTCTCTACACTTTGTGTGGTTTTGTTATGGCTAACAAGAATTTAAGCAGCATTTCTACACAGTCTTTCATGTGGCCAATAAAATGGCATTAAAGCTTTGTTTCTAATGGAAATACCATGCTGGTTTGTCTTCATGTTGAGTACAATGTCATGGTTATTCTCTTCCTGGCATTTTCTGATACTACCAGACAGATCAAAATTTTATCCTGTAATTTTTGAGGGAGTGGCTTCAAATGTAAAATAAAAGTGGAATTAAATTGTTCCTCAAAACTTCCATTGTTCTTTCTTAGTTGTGTTTTTGTTGCCTTCCTTTGCAGTTCCAGTGCTTTATGCTTCATGTTATATTTGAATTTCATTTAGTAACTTTCACTTTGTGTCAAGGCTGTTATTGAAAGTATGAGAGAAGACTGATCTTAGATTTCATCTCATAAACAGAGCCAGTCTCTGCTGGGTGCTTTCAGAAACCCTGTTGATGCAGTAGCACTTAAGGAGCTCTTTAATAGGTAGAGTATGGCTTATGTGCCAAGCAGTGACAGTATAGTAATGTACAATACCGTGGTAACAGGATGCAATCCTAGTAGCCTCACCTCCACAACAGTGGTAGAAAGCAATCCAGGAAAAACTGGATTCCAAAATCAATGTGGAATTGTCATGTCTTTGAAAATATTTGTTCTGACCCATTATTGGTTTTGTTTTTTTTTAAAACGTTCCTCCAACTTTGACTTGAATATAGATATGTTCTAAACTGATGCCCTGCTGCTGTGATTTTGATGCAGCAAAAAATATTTGGCCTTGGTTAGTGCAAGCAGTATTGTATAGGTCTCAGTATATTTACATCATCTGACATTGAACCTTCAGGAAATGGCAGTATCATATCCTGATTTCTTCTGATGTGTTTTGCAAACTAGTCCTTTTGTTTCACCTTGGCTGAACCTAATCCTAGCAGCTGGTATCAGGATCAGTAACCTTCTGTCTCCATCTGATGTGTACTCTCAAGCCTTTATCTAAAACCTACCAAAAAAAACAAACCCAAAACCACATAAAACCACAAAACAACAAACTTGAAAGCTTTATAAGTACTTTCTCACTTTGCACCGGTTAGCTTTCCCATATGGGAATATACCTTGGAATATGAAACACAGCAACTGGCACTTGGTGAAGGATATAAAATGGTGCTGTGATACTGGAAAGCCAGAAGGTAAATGATGGCTTTCCACTTAATTTGCCCAGTTTTTCAAGGGTGCTGGTTTAGTCCTGAAGTGTGATTCGCCTGAAAAATTAAAGTCCACCTAGAATTTCTGTAGCTGTGAAATGTGAGTTTCCTGACTCTGAACTTTTCAGTCCAGCTAATCTTTTGATTTTTATCAAGGCTGGCACATTTGCTAATGGAATATACAGGACAAAGCAGACTTTCCTGGAACCTAATGTCAAACCAAGTTCTGCAAGTAGCTGGCTCACAAATGGACAGAATAGTTGCTGCTTTTTTAAGTAAATGTGTCTTATAAAACCTTCAGAACCAAGTAATTCCAAACAAGTCAATAAAACTCTATAAGACATCTGGAAAATTATGCTGAAAATTTTGTTACAGATAGCAGTGAGTTTTATTTTTCTTTTAAGGCATTTGACTCTGACTCTTAAGTCATGCTGATGATTTCTCTTCATTAGTGGGTTTAAAAAGTCTGTTCATTGGCACTTTATTTTCAGAGCAGGACTAAGCTTTTGAAGTTCATCTCCCGATCTTCCCACTTACCAATATTTTGTTTGAATGATGGAGTAACTTCAGAGAATGTAAATTATATTCTTTTGTAATTAACAAACCCAAATAAAGTGTTGACATTAGCAGAAACTGCAGTTCGAATTCTGACTTACACAGTGTGACTGAGTGAGTGAGAAATGGAAGTTAAAAGGAACGTGGCTGAAGGCAACAGGCTTTACAAAACTTCTGAGATGAATATGTGAGAAGACAGCACATAGAAGGAAACAGAGTAAACACTATTTCTAAGTATTCAGGAAGTCAGTCTTTTCTCTAACTTGAAGTGACTTGAACAGAACTATAAAAAACATTGTGTCTTCATTTTGGCCAGCTAAAAATGTTGAGTAATTGGAGATCTGGTTACTCAATGGGAAGGGTATTTAAACAAAACATAATGCACCAAACCCCTCACATTACAAAGGAAATGTGATTGAGAGCTGTTGTGCTGGAGGTTTGAAAGCATTACATCAGCAGCACCTACTTTGCCCTTGAGTTTTTTTGGGTTTTCTAAGGTTGAGCTTGTGGAAAAAAATTGGGCTATGTTGTGTCCTGCCTGCCCCTTTTCTCCTCATGAAGGCAAGTATGGCTGTCAATGAAATTCTTAGTGGAAAGATCACAGATTATTACCTTGGAATGTTTATTTTTTTCAGTGTTTATTAATAGGTTTTGCTTGCTCTAATAGTTTGACTCAGATCTGATTACATACCAGTATTTTGGTTACTCCAAAATAAACACACAGCATTCTATATTTGCTTTGAATTTTTTCTCTCTTTACTGTTTTATCTTTTTTATTTATTTAAACTAGATTTCAATAAAATTACAACTAATTGCTGGTAACCCAGCTAATTTATAGCAATAATATTAAAATTCTTATAGTTCAGCTGATCACAGTAAAACCTCACAGTTATGAGATGTTATAGAACCTAAGACCTGAGCTTCTAATAAAACATTTATGGCCTACAACCTTTGTGGCAATAAATTAAATCTGTTTATAGAATGTATTTTTCTTCTTCAACTGTAATAACGTAAGTTCTGTTCTAACACTTTCCTCCTGCATGCAGTCTTCTATTCTACAGCAAAACTTCTCAAGGCCTTCACTTGTGTTTTCTCTTGTCTCCCACACCCCTCTACTGACTTGCCATTACCCACTTGGGGTAGTTTCAGTGAAATTCCTTTTCTAGCTGTGTTTTATGGGACTATGGTATTATGTTTTCTTCTAAACTTATGCAGAACATTCTGTCCTTTCAAGCTAATTAGACTTGAAATTATTTTTCTTTCTCATCAGTTAGAGGAAATAAAAACATCACAAGAAGTTCCAAAGATCAGAAAGACCATATATATAGTTTACAAAGTTGATGATTTGTTTGTTTATTCAATAGATTTTAAATGCCTAAATGCTTTTCAGACCACAAAGTTGGCTTATTAAGTTTATTTATTTTTATTTTTGATACCCATAGAATTAGCACCCTTTATCACATGGAAGGGACATTGAAATAAACAGTCTGATGGTCAGGGATGATGGTGATTAAAGCCTTTTGAGCTTTCTATATCATCAAGATTTTGAATTATTTGACTGGAGGGTTTGATTCTTTGTTCCTTCACTTTTCATTTTTTCTCCCTCCTGTGTGACTGTCGTGTCCACTTGTAGGCTTTAATATTTTTATAATCAAAGATGAGCAATTTTTAAAATTTACAAACCAGTAGCACACGGAGCAGATAAGTTAATGAAGATGCTTTTACCTTGTTAGAGTTGATAAGCAGTAACAAGCTGTAAGGTTATGTTTTCTGTGAAGTTAATGTATTAACAGCAATTTCTCCCCACAAACTGATGGGGTCTAGAATACACTCTCATCTGTTTAGCTCTCCATATTCATATATTTGTATAAAAAGTTGTTATTTATTGCCTTCAGGATACTGCTAAATGACAGGAGAGTGAGAAAACCAAGTGACTGGAAACACTTGGAATATATATAGATATTCTTCTCAGGTTTTGTTACATTAAAAGTATTGTTCATCCTATTTGCTTAGAAGTTCCCAAGTAACTAGTCTGAAAGGCCTAACCCTATGGCCTTAACAGAACAAAAGAAGTGTGTCTGAAACTTAGGATTCTCCTTAGTGATTGAGTGGTATGTGAGAAAAATTAAACTTGCACAGTGAGCCACTTCATACACAGAACTGTCACTGCTCTGCGTAGCTGATGCAGACTTTCAGTACAGAAGAGTCTGAGCACAGCTGTGCCTGGACTTGCTCCTGGTGTCCTACTCTGATTTAAACTCTGGTGGCACACACAGTTTCCAAATGCCTTGTGAATCAGTATTTGACTCCAACCTTCTTCCTAGCAATTGGAGGTTTATAAGAGTAGGGTTTGTCTTGGTTTAGTTTTGATTCAGTGGTTATCAGAAAGACCATGTTTCTAGAGCTCTGGCAACCTTTGAAGTTTGCTTCAGATCAAGTTCCTCTTAGTGACTGAATGTTTAGAACAAGACCAAAAGGCTATGTTGATGACAACATAGTTGATGAGATCAAGACACTGAATGAGCAAGGAAGACTTACTTTAAGGTAGAAGATGTGGCATGGCATGGTGCCAAAGCTGCTGATCTCTGCTCAGCTTCAGCTAGCTAGGAAAATGCATGAAGGTGAAGACCCTTGCTGTCTTTCCTCAAATATGATTATCTATCAAATGTTGGGGTATGAAGGATGGCAAGAAACGATGCCCTTTTAAGTTCCAGTTAGGTACACAACACTCATTAATTTGCATTCTCTCCTGTGCATGAACGTAGAGGGATTATAACTAATGTTTGGAGGGGAAAAAAGTATGACTCATGACTTATATTGAGAGAAGGAGTTGTTCTCTTTCTGTAAATGTAGTCACTTGTATTTTGTTTCACAGAAAAAATTATCTTAATATATGGAAGGATATTATCCCCATGTAGTCTCCTAATTTTATATTTACATTTATTCTCTAGCCCTTAAATATGTCCCATAGCTTTTATTTAGAAGCAGGCTAGTTCATAGCTGAATCACATTCAAATCTCTCCAATCTTAACTGGAGGAGTTTTAAACTGAGATTGTAAATGTCTTTCCTAACACTGTTTTTGTTCCCGTGGCACATGCTAATTTCTAAACTGTGTGCAAAAATATGGGGTGTGAATTTGTCTCTTGACCAGTTTTTATTTTTTTCTCCAATCCTGTGGATGGTTATTACTCCTGGTTCACAAATACTCCATAGCTGTAACTGCTGCAGTTAAGGACATTTATGCTCAGCAGCAGATGGCCTCTTTAAATACACAACCCAGAGACTCTCTTACTGAAGACAGGAAAAAGACTACACTATGGCACATGGCAAAGTGAAACTGTTATCCCTGCAAATTATGTAGCAATTTTGAAGCACTGTACTACTTACCCCCCCTGTAAAGTTTATAAAAGTCCATGACACATTTCTGGTACAGCAAACAAACCATATTCCTAGTAATTTTTTGTTTTACAGGAGGCAGGCTATTACAATCTGTGCATTTCCTCATCTCACTTCTTGTGCAATAGTGCCTTTGGGATGCTTCTAGTTTGATTGGCAGGCTGGCATATTTAAATAAGTGAGAAATACAGACTGTGTGTTTTTCATTCAGAACCACACAAACTATGTTATGTTGGAATTGGTTATTGAAGCTTCATCTGCAAGAAAAATGGGGTTATGAATTTAAACTAGATTTTTTAATAATTAAAATTGTGTTGTTTGTTGCTTTGTGGTTTTTCTTTGTGTTTTCTCTATGGATATATTTATATAAAAATAAAATATAAAAAATACATCTCTCAAACATAAATGGAAAAAGAATCAAAGTAAGGCAATCCTGATCAGAAACCAAGTTTTAGTTTTTAGTTTCTTAACTGGCACTTCTGTTTTGCTGTTCACTAAAGAACAAAGGGCTGGGAAGCAGCAGTAGAAGTGGTAACTGTAGTTGCCTGTATTAAAAGTCTGTGTGAATGAGCCTTCTCTGTGGCTACATCAGGGAGATGGGGGGTGGGGAGACAGAGAGGAACAAAATTCAGAGGAACAAAATCCAGCCAAACAAGCAAAAACCCCCACCCGACCAAACAGAGTAATTTTTCCTGCCCCTCAACAGATAATCTCAATTATTTATTTAATCATTCCAACAGCCCCCCCAAAAAGATGTTTATTCAAATCAGAATTCTTATATAAAATTTACTACCATATCCTAAACCACTCAGTGTTACAAACTTCCTAAAAGGTATGATTTTCCCCAATTCACTTCATGGATGAAATCCCAGTGAATTGTTACTATTTTTTTAATGACAATCTTTCTTTGACTTGAGTGAAACTAGAATCAATGTGTACCTGAAATCTGTCACCAAATCCTGCTGATCTGTGATATGGATTAGTGATACTTGAGATGCTGAATGTTTTGGGCTGCTTCCAAGTTAGTTCTTCTGGACCTGAAGGAGGTGTGTGCTTGTTACAGTGTACTCATCAGCTCAGATGATAGCTCAGAGCTTTGTGCTCCTCAAAGTGAGCACCATTAACTCTTTATTTTTGATTGTGTATTTATCTTTGTTTTGCATTGTGTGTGTGTTTAATCTTAGTCCACCCTCCTATTACACAATGTAATTGAGTGTTGACTATAAGAAATGATGGTAGTAAATTATGAGACCTACTGATGGAATGAATTTCATGACCACTGATGCTATTTTTGTTTCTTGATATTCTAAGGGAAATTGGAGACATTCAAATGCAATTCTAGGCATTGACAATGTTTTCAGTGTTGTTTCAGAGCTAAGGTTCAAAGAGGACTGCAGGATTTTAATAGGATTTTCAGTGAAATGCTAAGTTCAGGATGTATGAAAAGCACTGTGAGGTTATAATTGTGTTGAATAAAGAAATGATCCAATTAATATCTAAATTCAGCAAATTAGTTTCTTTAAACTAGTGGACATTTCAGTAGGAGAGCTGGATGGCACATTAAAGGTCTTGATTTGTGATAAATATCCAGTTTCATTCCCACAGTTCAAGAGGGATCTTGAGGAACTGGGAGCACCAGTAAGACCCACTGCTCAGAGCAAATGGTCTGCTAGGAGAGGATGACAGAGCTAGGCTTGCTTGCTCTGACAAAGCAGCAGCTATTGGGTGACCTAAGAGTATCCCACAGCTGCCTGATGGGCAGGTTACAAAAATGCTGGAGCTGGTATTTTCTCATTGGCATCAGATTGGCTCCAAATTGATATGGTATGTTCAGGTTAGACAGGAGGGATCACTGCTGGGAGGCCAGTAGAGCCCTAGAACAGCCTCCGGGGGGATGCTGTGGAATTTTCCGTCTTTGGAGGTCTTGAAGACTTCAGCAAAGCCTGAACTTTCCTACTCTTGAGGACAGTCCTGCTCTGAGGAAAAGGTTGGGCTGCGTGATGTCCAGAAATTTCTCAAGGCCACTCCAAAACTTAAATTGTTTAGGTGTTCATCCACTCCCCCCTTGCTTTTATTGCCCTGTTCTAAAGTAACTATGGCTCATATGTTTACTTGAAAAAGCAAACACCACTGTCCAAAGGCATATCCTACACACATTAAGGCATTTACAAATGATATTCATAACACTGGACTCTTGGTTTTGACAGAAAATAATAATACCAAAAAAATCCCCTCCACTGGTAGCATTTTAAAACCATCCTGCTTGCCACTGTTGAAGAAAACAGAGCCAATAAAGAAATATTTTGCATTTTTTCATAGGAGTTAAAATTTTGTACTGCACTTGAAAAAATAATAAAATTTATTTTTTCACCCCAGAAAAAAGTTAATGACAAATAAAGTCCTAAGCAGAACTATGGGAACAATATATGTACCTATATAAAATCTGACTATTTCTGTGAATAGTGTTGCAAAACTGTAATTTAGTTAAGTTTATTTCAGACCTGGTTTATGACCAGTGACTAATTTTTGTATACTTGCTGCTTTTAAGCAGTTGCCCCAAGTTACAGCATTGCTCTTATCTGAGACTAGAAATTGTCAGGTACTACCTCATCATCTAGCTGATCTTACATTTTTTGTTATTTTTTAAATCTGTTTTTCTGTTGATATCATCAGTGAGTTCTGTCTTGTTTAGTCACTTCAGGTCCAGGCTGGTTAATCATCTTTATCAGTATTTTCAACTTCTATGCTTTCACAAAGTTTTGAGTGTGCGTGTTTAGGTGGCATGAAAAACATTGCAAATGCTTTATTGCTGTGCTCTAAAAATCAATGGAAGTTAAGGGCCCCATCTCTTTGTGGGGTGTGGTACTCAACTTGTCTGTGGCTACACCAAGCCACTTGCATTTAAGCTGTTTAGCTCTGAATTTCTGTGATGGAATCTGGCACAGTACAAAGTGAAAAACAGGAATGTGAGGACTAAATGCTGAGCTCTTCCTGGCGGAGAACAGAAAAGCAGCAAAAATGAAATGGATCTGAAGTGGCTGTACTGTCTCTTCTGTGTTCTGTGCTGTGTTCTTGGTGGAGTTGTCCAAGTGTGGTATTTTGCAGTGCCAGAACGGATAGGGTTTTATGTTCTCTTTGTGGCCTTGAGTATTACGTGCTTTTGCTGTGTGGTCAAAATAAGGTGCTGCAAAGGGAGAATAAAATTGCCTGGAGCTGAACTTTGTTTCATAAAAGAAAAATGAAAAAAAGTAGGAGTGAGGATGCTGTTCACATTATGTACCTGAGCAGTAATGGGTGAAATGGCATACCGAGGGGAAAAAATAAAGATTTAGCTCTTTGTTTATTACCTTTTATTAAAAATTACAGTCCATATTATTTGCCAATGTGTTGCAGGTGAAAAGCCATCTAGTGAAATGATAGGCAATGTGGGGTGTTCATTTCTAAAAAGATCATTTTGGTGTAATGCACAAACTGCTTCCCAACTGAAAAGGAAGTTCAAAAGGTAGAGCTGTATCTAGGTTACATTTGTTGTGTTCATAATGAAGAATATTCTTTACTTGGGTGATATGTGCTAGAACTTTTTCAGGTCAAAGCAAGGTTAGTGTTTGTTGGGTTGGTTTTGTTGTTTGTTTGTTTTTCATATTCAAGATAAAGCTGTAGTTAATTTGAGTATACACAAAAAATGATGACCAAAGGATAGCTCTGTTTACACTGCTGCTTATATTGGAGAGTGAACCAATAGTGTATATTGCAGTGCCCACCTTACACGTTTCTTAGCAAGTGCTCTTTATTATTCATGGCAGGGAAAGGATCATCCAAAGCAGGTTGCACAGCAGGTGCCATAAACAATTCTTCTCAGCAGTCTAAGACTTAAGCGGACAAAAGCTGAATGGATGTTGTGCTTCACATTACTACTGCTGGGTAATTAATTGCCCTTAATTAGCAAATCTTTCTTTAAGTATTCAGACTGCAGTGATGTAATTTGTTTTCCCAGGTAACTGATCACATAACATGACAGTTCAGCTTGGTGTGGAAAGCTGCTTTTGACAAACTGCAAGTAATTGCATGTTTCAGTGAAAGTGTTTTGATTGAAACAGTGGTGATCTGTCTGGTGACCCTGAAACTGGCTTGGGCCCATCCAGTCATTCCAGCTAGCCTGCTTTAAGATGCATGATGGGTGTTTGGGCAGAGTGCTCTCTGGTAATTGAATGCTGTTCCCTCTGCTACACTCGGCTAGATGCTCAGAGTTTGGAAATGCATCCAGCCAGGAGGTATCCCTTCTTTGCCACGTGCATAGGGACTGCATAGAACTGGGAACAATGTTCTCTGTAATAGCAAAGTATCTGCAAACTGCCCCGTAACCAGTGAGGTTGGGCCAGCCTGGATCAAAGGCATTTTGTGGTAGGATTTTTATATTTCCTATAATTGTGACAATATTTTTGATATATGTGCTGCCATAGTAAGTGGTAGTGATCAAATTCTGAATTTCCCTTTGAAGTGAGCAGTATGTGTAGCCTACTACATGACTACTACTCTCATCTGCTTGGCTATGATGGGTGTTTGGGCAATTTTTCACACACCTCTGGGCAATAGGGTATTCTAGATCTTAGAGAGGTGAAGGTAATTCTTCCTGGGATGGATATGGATAGTTCTGAAACTCACAAACTGAGGTGCCAGGTGTCCTGAACCAGCACAAGTTATTTCTCATTGTGCTTACAGCTTTGGTACAGCAGTTCAGAATATGGACTCCAAGAAAAATCCTTAAATGAGGATTTGTGGTTTGGGTTTTAAAGAGACATTGTAACATTGTTACCAGTATTAAAAAGAAAACTTGTCAAAGAAGGGAGGATATATTGAATTATTTTTGTCAGAGGCTGCTGGAACATTGATTTGTACATGTTTATCTGGACAGCTGAAAATTAAGAAAGAATTTGGGAACTTAGGAGGAGAACACAGCTCACAAGCTGACATATAGAAGAATTGTGGTGTCCAAAGCCAGGGATTCTACAAGTTTTAAAGCAAAGATACCATCTTGTACAGCTTACACGTAAGGCCTTGAAAAAACTCATTGCATTACAGCAAGAACTACATTAAAAAAGACAAGACAGAGGGTGGAGCTTGGGAAGAACTGGAATGCAATACAAACTAAGTCAACGCCTGATCAGGGATATCTGTTGTTTTCCTGAGTCTGTACTTTTATATATTTCACTTGCTAAATTTTTGTGCCTTTTGTTTTTCTGTGTGTTATTATACAAAGGTAAGGGAGCGTGGGGGAAGTGGTCAGTCTCATTTATGACTTCTTTATTGTATATCTTTGTTGTGTTTCACAGTAAAGCATGCTGCTACTTCCTTAACCTTATTGTTTCCCATTTCTCAGTCTGCGTTTCAGAAAGAAGCAGCATGTTTTCTCTCTGAAGTGAAGAAGTACAATAGGTCTAATGTATGAAGCACCTGCACAGTAGGAAGTGAAACAGAGCTTTTTAGCTCTACTATTTTATGACAAGATTTCAGTTGCCTTAATTCTTCGTAAACAAAAGGAGTCAGTTGGAGAGAGGGAAATAAGCTGTTTACAGGATATTTTCTGTATGAAAGGAAGGAAAAATGCCTTTACAGAGATCAGCCTATTGTGCTGGGAATATTGGAAGTTATATGGAGTTAAACTGAGTTTAGTGTTTGGAGGGGAAGAAAACAGTAAAATGTGTGTAATC
This sequence comes from Chloroceryle aenea, assembly GCA_013399075.1. Taxonomy (NCBI): domain Eukaryota; kingdom Metazoa; phylum Chordata; class Aves; order Coraciiformes; family Cerylidae; genus Chloroceryle; species Chloroceryle aenea. The sequence continues at coordinate 8,367 of VWZY01011717.1, read as the reverse complement.
ACTTCAGTCTTGACCCTGAGGAGTGCTAGATGCCCCTGTTAGGTGCTGAAATCAAAGCAGGAGTTATCACAATGACAGAATTCTGTGAGGTAGAATGTCTCTGTGTGATCATTGTAAGAACTTGATCAGATATGGGTTACACTTCAAAGTAAAAGCTGAGAGCTTACAGAATTTGCTTTTATTTAAAAACAAGCACTTCTGATAGTTGTACTTTTGATTACTGCTTCGAGTTACTTTTACACATCTGTCTTCCATCTGGCTGTCTTTAACATATAGTTCTGCTTGCTAGAGAAATGTCATAACTTTTATTTTCCTGAAGGTGATGGTTTCAAATGTACATGTGGAGTGTACATATTTTCCAGTTCTTTTTCTCCTGTGAAATATATTGCTTACAATTCTTGTGTGAATAAAGATATCTTATTCTCGCCTCTGCTGCAAAATGAATTTCTGTGAATAGCTATTTGGGTTTTATTTATCTTCTGTAGCACCTGCAAGAACCTTTATTGCCTGTAAGAACTGTGGATTAGATATTTAAATTCTGCCTAAGCACTGGAGAATACTCTCTCTTTTTCTTATAGCCTCAGCTGTGTATGTGAACCGATAGGGCAGGCAATAGTTTTGTGAATAAAACAACAGGATGGCAAAAAATATGCATACAATATTATTTTTGATGTATCTATTTCATCTGCAGTTCTTTTACTGTAGTCACACTTGAAAATGAAAATTTAGCAGTTTTGTAATTTCTTTTGCTTGATATATTAGGAGTAGTTAATAGTTGAATGTGAGAAAAGGCAATTGTAAGTGTGGATATGAAGAAAGTAAAATATCTTGCTTCCTTAATAGATACCAAACTCCACTTTTAATATTGTACTGAAAGTACAAAAAGCCTTGAGAGCAGTGTTCCCTCTTACAGATGTTATTATTTATTATTTTCTCCTGTGTAATGGATGCAGTTCCTTACACAGATCCTAATGTCCAGGTATTTCAGTCTCATTTGTCCAAGACTGAAGTGCGTGTGTGTGCCCTGTCTTTGTCCTTACAGAAGAAATTGAATGATTCCTTTGCTGCATCTGGGTTTGTATTTTTCTGGGCCAGATGTGTCTGTCTGCATGCTTCCTTTATCTCTGTAGGTTTTTTCATTCTTTCTTCCTTTTAGGTAGAGTGTTACCCAAAGTGCTACCACAGTCATGAACGAGACTTTGTCTAGGTCTAGAGGAAATCATAAGTTTTCTTCTTAAGAGATTGGAGTCTTGAAGAAGCAAATGCCAATGGTATCCTGCAATGCAGACCAAATGACTCAACAAGGCATTAACCAGTCTTTGTGGTGCTGTGTGGAATTTGTTTTGCTGGACTATATATGATTTTGAACATAATATTTTTGAAAGGTGAAAGGGATCTCAGATGTAATTAACATTCTTGTCCTGAATATTCTTTAATGAGAAAGCTGTTGGGTTCATATTTCACAAGTAAGAAATGGTTTCCTTACACATCTTGCAAATGTAATTAATCCAGCTTCCTTTTTGACTGAAACTCCTGTACATACAAACTTTCTTAGTAGACTTGCTAGGCTTACCTTTCAGAGATTCACTGCTGCTTCTTTCTTCCTATGAAAGTCCTCTTTCAGTTGAAATGTCTCTGGCACTGTGAACCTCTCACGTCCAGGTTATATCAGATGTACAGATTGCCTGTGCCAAGTTGATACATTCTCGACATACTGAACTCACTGTGGAGTTTTCCTTTGTAGTGACCATCTATACAGGTTTCAGAGCATTAGGATGGATTTCAGAGGATTAGGATTCCAAACTGCTTGGAACTAGGCTCTCCTGCCTAGGATGCTGCCTGTTGGCTGCTTTTTTCTGGAATTGGCTTCTTCTGCATAGCCAAAACTTTTTGGGTAGAGAAAGAAAACTTGCCTAGGTTAAATCAGATGTCTGCTACTGATATTATTCTATCTTTCTGCTTTTCCTATGATAACAAATTAGGAATAGAAAATATTAAAAGATTGGTGAAGTAATACCAAAGATTCATGGAGAAAGTTCAGGTTTTTGTAGTTGAAAATGGGATGCAGTGTATGGCAGGCAGCAGTTAGGGATGTCTGATCTTTTGCCAAACAAGAGAGCTATTTCGGTTTTACTTCTACCTGCATTTCAGATATCTTCAAATGTGAATGCTGCTTTGCCTTGTCATTGGCCAAGTTGGCTGCCACAGTGACATTCCCCGTAGAAAAAAGGCTCTAGTTTTCAATTCCAAGATTAACAAACAAGCAAACAAAATGAATGAGATGTCCAGGAAAACCAGATGCATGATAATCACCTTGCACACAGGGTCTTACGCCTTCTAATCCTACAAAGAGATTTTGAAGTGCATTTAAGAAAATAGGCATAGTTACTCTGCAATTCTGATTTACAATTCGTTACTTTGTGTGAATTTATTTAGTGAGTTGGTTGGTTGGCTGGTTGTTTTTCTTTTTTTTTTCATTTGTAGGCCCTAATTATGAAGAAAACTTACAATGTTGCCGAAATCATGAATGATTTTTAAAATATAATAAATTATTCTCTTCATTTTTTTTTCCTGATGTGGTATTCTGTATAAAAACTTTGATATTTTTTATATCATTATTTTTAATCCAATGTATAGTCAAAGACTAGTGTTTTTCCATTTGGCTGCCTCACAAAAGAGCTACGTAATCCTCTAAATCCTACTTTACTCTGTGGATCAATTGATTCCACTTTCTACTCCCATAAATAGGCAATCTGGAAATTGTCTTTGAAACGGATATTTGGAAGCTTGCTTCTAGTTCTCTGCAATGCATAAAGACTTCTCTTTTCTTTTCAAGATGACATTTAATAACAAACATTTTCATAAAATTCTTGATAGAAAATGAAAACTTTTTTTAAATTGCCCAGATTATGTAGCCTTTCTAAAGAAATGATTTTCTATTTTTGCAATTGCAATCTTATTACATACTTACTGTTTTAGTTCTCCCTCTGTGCTGACTTGAGTACTCTGTTCTCAAGGACTCATGAGGAAAAAAGTTAAAATGTTTGGGTTTACCTTCAGCTTTTACTGAAGTGAGGTTTGTGTTTGAAATTTGCCTTAAACGTGATTTTTAAGTTAAGAACGAGATCTTTCTTTTTCATATCCCACTTCCTTTGTGTTCTGTTGGCAAACAGATGAGTTATCTAATGATGTTGATCATTATTATTGGTATAGTTTAGTTTTGGTTTAGCTCTCCCATAAAAGCTGCCCCAGTGAAAGTGTTTGATCAAGCTCTATAAATACAGCAGGAGGTGTTTCCTACTGCGAGCATACTGGGAAAAGTAGACTCAAGTGGCTGCCTAGTTTTGGCTAGACCTAAAATGAGGATAATATTAAATGGTCCTGCATTCCATCTGTATGGGCTTTCTGTTTACATTACTGGTGTCTATAATGCCTAGATCTGCAACTGACTGAGGATTTTGAGCCTTTGTGTTCTTTTCTATTTTATGGACTGTTCTGTAAAATACTTACTAGAATTATTTTTCTGCCTATGGTGGGGATTGAATGCATGAAATAACATTGGTTGCTGCTAGGTGTTTTCTTTTTCCTTTCTTTCTGTATGAATGTGACACTGTCTCTTTTCAGGCTAGATTTTACTATTGGAGATCATGCTAAAATGAATTCCCTTTGAAACTGTATTAGCACAAATAAAAAAGAGAAAGCCAAATCATTCTATTGGTTCATGATAGTTTTATGTTCTATGTCTCTGTGTGTTGATCGGATAGACCTATGTGAAGTATTTTTACTTTATGTATACTTTTACTTCTGCATGAAGTAAAATAAATGTAAAAATGTCCAAGTTTGCAGTATTAGATACTTCACTGGCTGTAAGTCATCTCAGATTCTCATAGAATGTTTCTTGGATGAACTGACTCGAAACATTTTATGGAGCTTTCTGAATTTTTCTCATATTTGAAATGGAAAATATTATTATTTACTTTTTATAACACATTTCTAGGACCCTTTATCATGACCCTTGAAGCACAGTCATAACTAAACAGTCTGATTCAGCAGTTACTGGTTCACAACCTCTTCCCCAGAAAAGCTTATTTTCCAGTTACTGCGAGTAACTTGCAACAGAGAATTTAAAGCTGTCATCTGTGTAGCACATACACGTGGTGTGTGTTGCACTATGCTGAATTTTAAAGCCATTGAGTTGTTCTTGATGTTTCATGTTCATGGATAAATCAGTAGATTCTCATTTTACACATTTAAGATTGTTGGTTTTACTTGTGCCTTAGTATCATAAGTGGACATGTTCACCTAAAAAATAAGCCCAAACCTTTCTCATTTGACTTGCAGGTATCTTCATTTTATTGATACCAGAAAACAAGTGACTCAGATTTACATCCTTTGGGAATTCTTCTAGCCAAAGGTAAGCCTAATTTCTAACCAATGACAAGTGCATTTTTAGTATGTTTGTAGTATTCCTACCTTTTAAATAAAACGGCAGCTCTGCTCATGTCTGTCTTGATGTTTGACATCTCACAAAAGAAATTTCTTTGGGATATGTAAAGCATCCTAACAAACCCAGAAGAGAATCGTTTCTATGGCTCAGCACACAAGAGCAGTTCAGCCTTTTTTGTAATCTGTAGCTTGGCAGATTGCCTCTCATTAATATTGAAGCGTATGGTACAATCACTTTGAGGCAACACTTATTATACAGCTGTTATTGTACAGAAGGGGGATTGCATTCCTTAATGCAGAAGATAAGCCAAAAAGAAAATCATAATTTTGGTTATTTGGAAATTCTTATCTTTGTCTTCCTCTGGAAAAGAGCTAATGGGACCAGAAATAGACACTAACATAATGCATTGAAAGACTGTCCTTTGTAAGGGCTAATTAGGCTGCTGGTAGAAAATCCTGAGCTTATGGTTGCCAAAAATCACGATATCTTGGTATTTTCTGCAGCAGAACTGAAGAGGTGTAGTCACCCTCCTATAGCTCCTAATTCTGTGAGCTCCTTCATCTAGTCCAACTGGATTGCATTCCAGTTGTAGTGTATAGCTCAGGTTTAGAAATGCTTCGTGTTGGCTGAACGCAATCTGTCATCTAATGAAGACATGCTCCCTGAAGCACAGTGAAGAAATGAATAATTTATTGAGAGGTGAACATCTTCCTGTCCGTGTGTGCATGCATGTTTACTTCTGAATAAAACCTGCTTTGGGGGATTTGTAGATAAAAGGTTTACTTTCAACAACATGCAAACATCTGGAAAGTATTTCAATACAAACTTGAAAACCTTGATCAAATTAATTCTTTCTATTTTCACGCCATGGGTTCACAAAGACTATATAATCTAAGAGAAATCTGCCACATAATTCTTGGGTTAATATATCTAGTAGTCTGGTCACTGTCAGGTGTAGTAAATATGTACTGCAACCACTTCGGTTTAAAGAATGGAGTGCCATATTAATAATGATAAAAAGTGGAAGATAAGTTGTGTGTAATTGTGTGAGATTTGAGTAAGACTTTCATAATCATGCTTAGCTGCTTGTGGTCAAGATGAAAAACTTTGTCTTTTACAAACTGTCTAAAGAAAACTAACTTAAGAACTCACAATATGGATTTGTCCTTTTACAAAGTGAGAGTGATAGTAGTGAGAGGGAGAACTATCATAGAATCATAGAATGGCTTAGGCTGGAAGGGACCTTAGAGATCATCTCATCCAACCTCCCCACCATGGGCAGGGACTCCTCTCAGCTGGACTAGGGTGCTCAAGGCGTCACCAAACCTGGTCTTGAACACCTCCAGGGAGGGGGCATCCACACCCCTCTGGGCAATCTATTCCAGAGTCTCAGGCACGATTTGCCCTTGGTGAAGCCACCTTGGCTGTCTCTGTTCACCTCATTATTTTTCATGTGCCTTAGTACAGGTACCAGGAGGATCTACCGGGCACAGAGGTGAGGCTGACTGCTCCGTGGTTGCAGAGAATTTCTTTTGCAGGGAAGGAATAGAATAGTGCAGGCCCACAGTATGTCTTGGTGCTCATTGGACATTCCTGGGGCAGTCTAATGTCAAATATGTATAAGAGGCATGTACCAGAAGTTAAAGGTAAGAGGTAGTAACTGTAAATTTAAGGCTACACTTTGATATATGTCAGGTTTTCACAATTTTACAGCTGCTCTGTAGAGAAAGTAGGAAAGTAAAATGCTGAAAACTTCTGTTAAAGAGAAGCTCTAAACATTTCCTGCTTACATGTTAGCACTGAAGTTACTCTTCAGTGGGTATCATAGGAAGAAGTGCTGTACTCATGTTCCTTCTGGGAATCTGAGTCCCTTCTACCACCCATCTTTCTGGATTGATAATACCATGGGGATATGATCAGTGTGAGAAATCATACTGGGTTAAAAGTGGACACAGAGAAGTTTTAGGTAATCTTCTAAGCTAGGCTGCTAATTTTTGTAGTGATCACTTTGTCTTTTGCACAAAGCACAAGACAACATTACATACCTTTATACCTAGGAAAATAAGTAAATGTTCTAAGAGACTAGTCTCACAAATCTTACTACTTTTCATCTATACAGTGTGTTTTTCTTCAGAAACAGTCGGACTGAGAGGACAGTATTGTAACATTTTGTATTCTCTATTGTCAGGACTGTCTGCTTTTGAATAATGCTGATTATGTGGTCAGCTACAACACTGGTAACTCTAGCCTAGTATTGTATGATGGACACTTGTAGTATTGCATTTGTTTTATCTGTTGGCTGTATAGTTAGCCAAGGCATAGCAGCTGTTCTAAGAAACCTGGAAGAAGCTGAAAAAAAAATTATTTGTAATTCTCTTTTGCTCTCTTTCCATTTTACAAGTTTAAGAAGATAGAAAGGAATTTATTCTTATTGTAGAAAACTGATAGTGGGTTTGTATCTGAAGAAAATGAACTAGTTAACTATTTATTAAGGAATGATATCACTAACAAGTAACTATTTGAAGTTTGTTTCTGTTTGAGGCATTTTAAAAATGATCACTCAAATGTTTGAGAAAAGTTTACATTTTTAACTATTAAAAAATGGATCTAATTGACTTGTATTGGGTGGTTTAGTTGTTGCAACTTCCCAGGCCTGCATTATGTCTGTAGATATTCTGTTACAAGGCAGAGGAACAGAGAATGAAATTAGAGTATGCAGCAACATAGAACATAAAGGAATCAGAATTAAGTGACAAACTTATGCCTATTTGTCTAAGTCATCACCTGCTTCCTGGGTGAACTTTTGACTGGGAGCATGGGTCCAAGTACATAAAATGTATATAGAATCAGTAAACCTGTCTGGTTCTTTTCTGTCATAAATCTGACAGGGCTTAACATTTCAGGCAAAGGGTCATTTTCGTTCCTAAAGTCAGTGAGACAAAAAAATACCTGTGCTGTGTTAAGTTTCTCTGCACTGTGCTTCACAAAGTCTGTGGTTCTCTGAAGATTTGATTCTGTGAAGTTGTCTGGATCTGCCTGTTCAGTTTACTGAAGACTGGAAAGTAGTGGGGCAGAGAAATAGTGGTTGGCAGGTTGGAGGGATGGGCAGAGAAGAATCTCTCTAGTTCAACAAAGGAGAATGCCATGTCCTCCAGCTGAGGAGTAATAAACCCATGAACCAGTGTACACTGGAGGTTAACCATCTGAAAAGCAGCACTGCAGGTAAGGACCTGGAGATGGAGTGGGCAAGCTGAACATAAGGCAGTGATGTGCCCTTGTGACAAAGAGGACTAAAGGTTTTCTAGGCTGCATGAGGAAGAGTGGTATCAGCAGGCTGAGGAAGGTGGTCCTACCCCTTAGTGCTGATGAGGCCACATCTGGAGTTCTGCTTTCTGTTCTGCATTTCCCAGTACAAGAGCTGTGTGCATACTGAAGAGCATCCAATGTAGGCCACAAAGGAGGAGCCAGAGCATCTCTTCTGTGAGGAAAAGCTGTGTATGATGGGGCTTTTTGGCCTAGAGAAGGCTCAGGGGGGGATCTGATCAGTGTATAAATACTTGAAGGGAGGATGTAAAGAGGGTGGAATGAGGCTCTTTTCAGTGGTGCCCAGTGATGAGGTTTTGCAAGCCTTTTTCAGGGTCAGGATGGATTGTCTGAGAGAGCTATCAGTGCTTTGAATTTTGTGAAACTGGCTATGCTTTAATATTTTTACCTTCTCCACGGAATGCCTTAAGTTTTTGTTTTCAGTAAATTTTAGTCTTAATATAGATAATATGGTACAGATGACCTCTTGTTATATTTGGTCTTCTCTTGGGCAGCCTGTCACATCCACTCCTATCTAAAAAATGCAGACAGCTTAAAATAATCTCTTACATGCTGACCTGGTCTGGTTATTAAAGCCAGCATTACAGTTCTTTTAG
>VWZY01011716.1:262463-279809 GCA_013399075.1 Chloroceryle aenea | reverse complement strand
CTATGATTCTATGATAAAGGAACCCTGTAGGATCTGCCCTCAAACAGTAACCTTTCCTGTGGGTTGTTAACACCTCTTGGCTACCCACCAGCAGGGAGATCTTTCTTTATGAAGACCCTCTCCATAGTTCACACACCATTTCCCTTCATTTAATGTCCTTTCAGGCCTAATACAACATGGAGCCATTCTGGTGCAAACCTTTAACTCCTCCTCTCTATATTCTCTTTTGTCCAGAGAATACATTTCCTCACTCTTATAGCATTGCTTTTTGGAAACACTGATCTAGGGGACTGAAACTTTTCAGCCTTGCTCTTAAGCCCACAGCCCTGTGGTCCTCCCTGCTCTTTTAAACACTGAATGCCCTTTCCCTTTTTTCTTTAATCATACCAGAAGTGTGTTTGGATGAGACTAAAGTACTTGTAAGGTTGGGAGAGAGGAGAAGAATAATTATTTTCTTCCTGCTGACAAATTAAAAGAGGCAAAGGAAAAAACATGGCACCTACCTCAGTAACCTCACTTCAATAAAATCTCTCAGAAGAAACTACCCCAAAAAGGGCTAAGTTTCTAAAAATCCCGTCCTAAATAACACAGATATTGTATTTCTACAAGATAGTGCAAGGTAGTAAACCTGTGTTGCTGGGGGCTGGAGATGAGCACAATCTCCTCTTGTGGCTTAACAGCACAGACTTCAGCATCAGGAATTTAAATGGAAAAAGCTGGAAATACCTCACACACTAAAAACAAGATAAATTTCCTCCTGCTTTGAAATACAGTGAGGAAGAAATTGTGTTACAGTTAATAATGCATAGTTCATCAATCCCCACTCTTTGTAAAACTTGGAGGAACGGAGTAAACTTGTGCTTTCCCTCATCAGCCGGCAGGGATCCCCAACAGCTAATCTTCTCCCTGTGGTTTGCAAAGGGAAAACACAATAACCTGTCCATCTTTTAACAGCACCTTTGCTGCCTTTCCTGGTCTGCTCAATCCCTGCTCATGCATCCACCGACAACCTTCATGTACACATGGGGAATGGGAGAAGACCAGCCCACGTTCTCCTGTCTTCACTCCAACACCACCATCAGTGGCTCCAGTCCTGCCTATGGGGGTGGGCAGAGGGGAGAGAGAAGGAGGGCAGTAAGTAGCACTGACAGTAAACTGGTTCTTATACTTCATTACAAAGAAGCAGTAAGACTTTCCTTTCTCTTTTCTCATTCAATGTGTGTAAACACACAGTTATCAGCTACTTCTGCCTTCCCAAGGGGCACATGCTACTCCTTCTGTGCTCCTGAGGGCTAGGCAGAAGAACAGGCAAGCAGATACCCTCTACAGCACCAAATGGAAATGGCAATATTCCCATATTCACTAAGATTCTCTCTCACTGCCATCAGCCTATGAATAATGTTTTTCTTAGAAACGTATGTATGAACACAGCATTTACGATAGATTAGTAATTAATATTGTGCTTCTACATGCAAGGCCTGTAGCTGAGTTTTTACATTCTTGAATTGTCTATGGTTTTTTACTATTTTGACACAGTAGCAATCAGATGCTTAAAGCAGATCGCTGCCTCACAGTAACGACTGTGAGTATTTTAAGAGTTTACAGACCACTGCTTCCACCCTCTGACTGCACCTATGAGAACATGATTGATAGAAATGCATACGCATGCACATTTGCAAAAATTCCAGACAGTCAGGGCTAAGATGTAACCTAAAATAAATCCAACACATCTGGATATGGAAATTAACTCTGAAGACATTTGAAGAATCTCATTTTTGACACGTTCTTCTGTCACACAATAATCACCTTCATGGAATAACAGTCAGCACTTTCTAATTACCCTACAAATTTAACCCCACCTCTCCCCCTCCTTCTTATAAGTCCTTAATTTTCCTTGCTTCTGTATCAGGATAGGGAATTCTGTGTAGCAGCCTAGCAATCACCATCAAAATGAGCCATAGGAGTACCTAATCTTGAAATGTGAATAATCAATCCCTCTTTCACACCCATATTCTACCAGATTTTATGTGCATATGTTCAATGCAAACAATTCATAGTGAAATTGCCAGCAGCCACATACTTTCTATAAGTGTTCGTGTCTGTGCTGGCTCGTGGATGACTTTATATACATTTTCTCCTCTAACGAATCAGATTTTTTGATACTTTCAGGCTAAAAGATTCTACAAAAAAAGCAGAAATACTCTTTCAACTTCTATTGGTTGGAACTGGTATATTGTTTTCAAGGCTCATTCATGAAGTTTGAGTAGTTAAATCATATAACATCCATAATGGCTTTAAAGGCCCCTGGGACTACTTCCCAAGTACTTATTTTTTGCTTAGTAGTTAAAGGATGTGCATTTTTCATGGTTCAGTTCCTTGTTTTACATGGGGTCTACATAGCCTGAAGTGTCACGTTTCATGGGAAATTCACAAAGCATTAAAAAAAAATTACACAAAACCTGAAGATTCATTTTCATTGAGACAGAAAGCAACCCAATGCCTCCCAGCCCCTGTCAGCATTAAAAACAAAGGAAATCCATAATTTTACAGTGTTGTTATTGCTGAACTACATGTAGACCATGAGAACCCTATATCCTATAGCAGTCCCAATACGTAAGGCCATTTTGTATAATGCACAGAGAAAGGAACAGCTCAGTTTATTTGTAGATGTGTAAATTACTATGGGGCAGTTAAACTTTTGAACTCAAATTTGCTTCANTGCTTGCTCCACAAGCTAAGGGAACTCTTAAAGTTATGCTTTTATTATACTCTGTGTAATGCACACAAGTCAAATCTAATAAATATCAATTTAAAATATGCAGATGAGAAATGGAGAAAGGAAATGCTAAAAGCATAGAGAGGAAAGCAAAGAGAATGTTCATCCTTTTTTTAAACCGCATCCCAGGTTGAGCCCTCCCAACTACCCTTGTACAAGTAAACAAATGCATTTACTCTTAAAGAGTTATTTGCAAAAGTGAAAGAGGATTTAGCTACTGAGCCAAGAAGGTTTAGTGTTTATTAGTGTTTATATTATTAGACATGGAGGTAGAATAGTGTGCCTTTCTTGTCCAATAATAAGCACTGTAATCTCATTATCTCTAAAGAGTTCATGAATCAGGGTGCTAAATCCATTTGTATTTTTTCATTCCATAGCTTTTCAAGACCCAAAAAGAGACACAACTTGAGGTTCCTGCACACATGTAGCAAGAAGAGGTACTAAGCCATCACATATAGTTCTGATTTCTCTGGGATTGTTACTTTTGATGTAGACTATAACAAATAGGTTCTCTGCTTAATGCAGGGGGTGTTGGACAAGATGACCATTAGAGGTCCCTTCCAATCCAAGACATTCTATGACTCTACACAATGGCACCTACAGAATTCATTGATGGAAAGCTGGCAGTGTAGCCCATTTCTCAAAGGTAAGGGCTTTGTGATACAGCATCACAGTGATGCTGTACCTAATAAGCTAAGCCATGTTGCTCATTAACAGGTCTTATTAGTACAGGTACACTAATCTGCTACCAGAGGTGTGGTTGGTTTGGTAGGATTTGTTTTGGGTTTTTTTTGGTAGTGGTGCTGGGGAGCCTAGGTTATATCTCTGTGTGGAACTGCCCCATATTATGTGGATGTAACAGCTTCCAGGTGGAGCTGCTATCTGTTGGTATGGTTTCTGCAATGTGATGTTCAGAATAAAATGAATGATGTATGAATGTTCAAATCCCCACAGGACAACTGTCCAATTCTATACACTCTTTGGAGGACTCAGAAGAAAGATCAAAGAACTGAATATACACGAAGACTGAGCCAACGAGTTCCTCTCAGAAACAACACTCCTAAGTAACGAAGCTTTAAGCACTTGACTTCTCATTAAAGCACAGGCAGTTACTACAGTTACTTCAGCTGAGAAATTAACCTAATTTTAAAGGACTACACATAAGAAGTCAACTTGAATATGTAGAGATATGTGCAAGAACTTCATGGTCACATATGGGTGCACACTGAAGGTTAAGAGAAGAAAGTCAGTACAGTTTTCATACTTGGCTGCAGGAAAAGAAAGAAATGCAAAGGTAAGCCTAAATGCACTCTGTCTGTTCCTATTTACTTGGGACTGGGATACTTTTCTACAGCTGGAAAACTTTAAACAGTTCTCCAGTTCATACTGAAACAAGAATAACACAAAGGTATGCACAATATACAGTATTAGCTCCATTTTCCCTACTAAACCTACATTACTACCATCTGTTTTACTGCTGAGGGACCAACCCAGCAAGACACATCTACTTAGGACAGAAATAGCCTCTCACAGACCTTATTTCTAGTCTTTTGATATTCACACAAATCCTAATGATGATACATTGCTGCACACACATTTACTGCAGAAGAATGCACTTCCCCATGCTAAATACTTGGTAATATCTAACCTCTGATGCAAAAGGCCAAAGCCGCATAATCTATCAGGGTGAGGGAGGAAAATTCAACAGCACGGGAAGCATTGACGTCCTTGTAATAATGAAGGGTCTTTCTGATAAAAACAGCCAGCCAATTCCTGGAAGGGAATCATCTCCCAGTTAGAGAGAGCAGTACACTTTTAAATCCCAAGCATTCCTAGTAGCAGTTGGCTCAATGCAGAAATGCCACCAGCTCGCTGATAACTTCATGTCTGGCTTTCAGAATGGACGGGTTATCAGCAGCAGCTCGTACTGACTGCTTGCAAAACCTCACCCTCACCTTCGACTTCCTCTAGCTCCTTGACATCTTCGGGCACACAATGTCCTGGTGACAGACAGTAAGCAGATGGTCTTTTACCACACAGCACTGAGTCGCTTCAGGAATTTAATCTGATTTCCCAGAATACGCAGCACAGCCCTTCATTCTAAAGTTGGCTTGCGGGTGGGATTGCATGTCTCTGCCTTTATAAATAGGCCTGACCGTCAGTGACTTTGGTAGACCTCCATGACTGAGCCATTTGCCTGTTGCTTTAGCAAAACTGACTCCCTGCCTGAGCATTCATTGGTTATTCTGAGTGACTCTGATGGCTCCTGTGCACATTTAACCAGCCTGTCAAAAACAGCTCAGCATCTCCCAGTTCCAACAGCAAAATTGCTTTCTGCTTTACAACCAGTAGCACTTACAGCAATTTCTTTCCTCTTTTTGTTGTTGTCAGTTAGACTACACTGACTAATTAAAATCAAAGGCAAAATACAGATTTCGGATTACTTTGCTGCAGCAGGAAGCACAGGTTACTAAAAGGGTAACTGTCCAGATATGGCTACATCCTTTCCCACCATCTATCCCTCTGCAAAGGCTGGCTCCCAAAAGGTGAGAAATCAAAAGGTTCCCCCACTATTATGCCCCAGGGTGGGACTGGAAAGTTTCAGGCTCCTCAGTTCCCGCTCCTGGACTGTGGGAAGTGGCTGTCCCCCTTGTGAGCTTCTCTGTCACTGGTGGTTCACAACTGTGCATATTTCAGGTATTAGTCTTGAAGGGAATTGTTTAATTGATCCCTACATGATTTAAACATGTAGCAAAGGCCAGAATGTGCCTTGGAATTATTTTTCACACGTTGATTTCAGTGTCTTGAGGTGCTGTGTTCAGTGTTTTTAAGACAGTTGTTTATTGTTTACATTTTAGGACTCATACAGGACTTTTCTGGTAAAAGTCACCCATAAAATGATTTAAAAGTCCTGAAAGGCCTTGCAGAATGAAAATAGAAAATAAAATAAGAGTACTGCTATATAATCATTCTGTCAGCACGAAGATAAGAGCATGCTTATAGAAACACAATTCCAAAATGAAGCCACATTTAATATGTATAAGGAAAAAAATGTAGGGCATAATAATAAAGCTGTTCTATCAGACTGAAGATGCTGTTGACTTTGCATATGAACCTATAAACCTATAATCCTCTTAAATATGTCTACCATCTCTCAGTGTATTAGATCCCTCACCTGGGACCATCACCTTCATCTTCTCTGTTTGCACAAGCATCTACAGAGACCAAAAGGGCATTATTATTTTATCAGAAGTGCAATGGATCAGCAAAAAACCTCACAATTGGTTCTACCACAACCTAGTTTTCTGCCAAGATTATTGTATTAAGCACAGATTATTGAACCTTTGGCTATACCGTCCCTGGGGATATTTAAAAGTTAGGTAGACATGGCGCTTAAGGACATGGTTTAGTGGCGGACCCAGCAGCATCAGGTTAATTACTGGACTTGATAAACTTAAGGGTCTTTTCCAGCCTAAATGCTATTATTCTATGTATCCTAATTTTAGATCATGATAATTGTTACAGGTTTTAGGGTAGAGGGATTAATTTAAAGTACAAATATTGCCTCAAATCATAATTACTAGGTTCCTTCCAAGCACTTGTTTTACTTTACTACTTAAAAAAAGCACCACTAAAAATCCAAAACCACCAAACAAAATTAAAAGCATCTCTGATTCAGACATGAAACCCAAAAATTTATACCCTATATAAGCACACAGCTCTCACTGTGAGAGCTGCCTCCAAAAGCTAAATTTGATTCAAACATGGTGTAGTGTGAGCACAGACTAATGTCTTGGTTTTTTCCTCAGCTTTGGATCTTTAAAATTTTGTCTATAGCAAAACCAAGGCCACTTCCTGCTTGAACTGGACACCTCGCTTATGCTTTCAGACCACAAGAACAAACTCTAGCTTTCATCTAATTGCAGACACCTTTAAATGCTGATCTGAATCCATAAGCAGGCAATTAGGGATCTGAGTACATAAATACACTCTGCAAAAGAGGCTGGATGTCCCTCATTGGATGTGAGGGGCAGAGAGGACATCATCCCATCGACAGAGCTTCTCACATTATGGTGTCAGTAGACTCATCCCTGAGCCTTCATATCTCAATGTATTTTTAAAACAATTAAGCATTGGTCTATACAGGTTGGTTTTCTTTCTCACCTTTCCAACAGAACTGCTTAAATGAACAGAAAACATGAAGGCTACCATAATTCTATCAATTATTTAATTAGTCCATGCTTAGCCATGGCATTTCATGTGCTGCCTTATCCTTCTATGCAAGGAATGGAAGATTTCAAAATTATGTCCAAAACATCTTCAAAATTGCAATAACATTTATGCTAATCCTTATCAGTTATGGATATTTTCATCTATCTTTCACTCATTTCCATTTATTTTTGAATATTTAGGCAACTTTTAACTTCAGTACTATGTGTGAAGTTCATCATCCTTATAGATCACTGTCAATAAAGAGACAAAGAAGACAGGGAGGAGGGCAGACAGAAAGCAAGCCTGAGTTTCTTTAGATGTTCATAATAATTCAGAGGAATATCCAAGAACAAATCTAGGCTGAAGATCTAATAGGTAAGGAGGAAAAAAAACCTGTTTTCTAAACTAGTCTTTCAAAAGAGTAACTCTTAACCATGGATGCTGTTTGTTTAGGACCTATAGGCTCTACAGTGAACTCTCTGGGAACAGCACTGTCAAACCACCCTAGTTCAGGGGACCTTTGCAGAAATAGGCACTCTTAGCACTTGACAATGAACTGTCTGGATTTCTCAGTATTGTATGTAAAAGCCACACTTCTTTTCACTTACCCAATAAAGCATCTAAATTTTTTGTGACTCATATTTAGTCATTTTTTTGGCAGCTCAGTCTGGCTTGAACCAAGTCAAACGCACTAAACAGAAATTCACAACTAGGAAACATTAGAGTGAAACAGCACAGACCTTTGGAAAACGGAAAGCGAACTCCTCAAGAAATAACTTGTACCTTGGAATTCACTGAACCAGTTACAACCCTTACATATACATATATTTCCAATCTGTTTTTCTTCCTATGTCCAAAGCTATTTCTTGTAGAGTGCAGGTGAATGAGTTCTCTGGAAACACTCGGAAATCGTTCAGTCAAGATGATGGGCAGCCCCACGTGGGTAAGCCCTAGAGGCAGAAGCTGCAACACTGTGTCTACGACTGCCATTTACTGTCACAGGCCCTTCAAGCTGGGTTAGGATCACAAGGAACATAGTGAATTACACCAAAGGTTTGGGAGAAATGCAGCCAGAATATGGAACTAAGGAGAACTAATCCCTTTAAGATTCAGGTTAAATGCAGAGAAAAAAAGGAGGATATATTCTACTCCAAAAGGATCTGCACAACAAGGACACCACTGCAGTATGCTACAAAAATTCTAGACAAAACTAACTTTCTTTTTGTTTTTCCTCTGTAACTTAACACTGAGTTTAAGGCTTATGAGACTACCTCACTGCTAACAATGATGTATCTTCAGTAAAATTTATTCACCTATTCACCAGTATTCTGTCTTCGGTAAAATGCAGCACTGCAATAACACACACAACTGTCAAAAAAAAATACAACCAATCGCTACAGTCTTCCAAAAATAATATACCAGAAACACTCTTACATGACTTATTTAATGTTTCTTTTCAGCACCCTCCTCAATGTATTTGGATAAGATTGTCTGGCTACACTGTACTTCCAAGCCTATCTTTATCTCATTGCACATGTAGACCTATCCAGAAAGTACACGCTGGCTCCTGGAACTGCAAACCAGCTGACATAATCTTGGAATTGTAACAAGCCTTGAACTTCCTGAAAGACAACCAAGACCAATTTAGTGTCTGAAATAAAACCCACATCACACAGAAAAATCATATTGTTGTAAGAGATGCTAGGATACCCTACACAGAGAGAACTTTTGCTTCTCGCACCAGCAAAACAGGGAAAAAACAGACCTGACTTCAGAAGGTAACAATCTCTGAAAGCATCATCTTAAAATAAGTTTTAGCTTTATGGCATACTTCTACACGGTTAGTCTTTGCTGTTGTTTTGTTTGTTTGATTTAAATTTATTTTGAACAAGCTGTGATCACTTACTAATATCAATTCAGGAAGAAGAGTTTGAAGTTTCCTTAGTATGATGCTATAGACACTGGCATTAAGGCTCAATCTTATCAGTCATTGAATTCAGGGGATAATCTCCAACTTCAAACCATGGACACCAAGCTCTTGTGAGTTAGAAAAGCCACTACAGGAACGAGACCACTTTGATCTCCCTGAATTCTGGATTCATTAGGGTGTATCACAGTAAAAAGGACAACATTTCATTTGTTTGAGTTTTTTAAACACAAACAAACAAAAAGTGGGAAAGAAAGAAAAAGAAAAAAAGCAATCACTGGGGAAGAGTTTTAATACTTCTCAATACACAACTGGATGATGTCAAATGATGAAGGTACATGCAATATTGTGGGGAGACCACTCAGATGTTGACATTTACAATTATCCAATGAAAACATTAGTCTTTTCTTTCTTAGAATTATATGTTTTCAGTATAATCTACAAGAAAAGCTGGACAATGGAGAGAATACCGGTATCTGAATTTTCAACTCATTGTGCTCAGCAGTGAGCATTAATCCCCCTTTAATTTTCCTGCATAACATTCAAGAAATGGGACCAAACCACAAAACACATTCCAAAACAGTTAACACGGCAAGTTGCAGCAGATCTATGAGAGCTTCAGAGCAATAAAAAAGAACTTTTGGATGCATTTCCTTTACCTCTCAGTATGTAGTTCTGATAATTCTGGTCAGCCTCTGCTCCCACTTTGATTAAGCAAGTCAGGCCTTCAGCAACAACAAACTCATGAACCAAGTCCTTGTCATCCTGCCACAAGAGAAAGGAAAATCTGTATTAGAACTTTGAAAGACAAAGAAAGAGCATATATCATAATGTAAAGCCAAATGCATGCCTGCAACATCGACTTGATGTTTCAGATGATGTAAGCAAGCTGAAAATTGCTACATAGAAGATCAGAAGCAGAATTCTGAATTTTAAAATCAGAAATAAATACCTCGATCCAAATTATGAAAAAATCAAGCTTTTACCTTTAAGTCAGATACAGAATATTAATATCTTTTGTAAAATGTGTCTTTTGATTTTTTTCATTAAGGACTTGCAGACATTCTACCTGGTGTTAAAGTCCTATCATATCATTAAACAGGCATCCTTAAGCTGAAAAGTGTCAGTATCAGCAAGAAAAGTTCAACTATATGCCTTAGTATAATTCCAGATTCAGTATTTGAAGAATATACAAAAAGTGTAATATTATATTCATTAACATAACATTAATGCATTATATATAGAATAGCAAAGCATAGTGTTGAATATAAAACCATTGGTAGATAACATTCCCACATTAGGATGGAAAACAGTGAATGCAAGAGAAAATACTCCTTAGGTATTTGATGGTGTTAAACTTAAAGCCACTTTTAAAAAATTTTTTTTTACACCATCAATCCTTCACTCAGTGCAGGAGAACAGCCTCATGTCACACAGCAGGGAGAGGACAGCTCTGCTGGGCACTACATGTATAAACTGTGCCAAGTGGCTACAGAGCACCGTACCTAAAGCTTGCCTTCTCCTCCTACAGAAAGCTCATGAAAACAAGCAAAAAGCTACTAGAAACTTGATATAAACAGCACTTACTGAATTACCATACAAATTATGCAAGAAACCAATTTAAAATATTATTGGAAAAGAAGTACTTTGCGGACAAAACCAAGAGTTGCCAAGTCCTTTATTTTGATTAATATCTTTTTTCATACATAACAGAGTATTAGAAATTCCAGCTTTGCAGTAACACAGCCCTGAGAAGCCAAGATCCATACAGCAGACAGTTTTGTTGAGAGTGATTAGAGAATTCTCTCCATACACTTGGAAAACTGCTGAGGGAAATAAAATAATCAAGTCCCTTTTAGTGTGACAACTCGTTGCAAAGTTCTTTAAGATTGACAGATTATTTCTTATGAATTACCTTCTTTTACCAAACCTCAGTTACGTAATTCTTAAACTCTGATCAAATGGAATATTTTAAAAAGATAAGGTTATTTAGAAATTAATAAGAAATGTAGAAATGATGAGAAAAATCTTTTTAGTGTTTCAGGAGGTCAAATTTGTTAAATTTGTAATGTGTAAAACCAAATTAAATATATATTTTACAGTCATGTACAGGTATGCAAATTTATCACACGATAAAGGTGACTTATATTTTTAAAAGTATATAAAGAGGAAGCATACAATCCTTCCCCATAAAAATATATTGTAAAACCCACAAGATATGTAAGATAAAATCCACTGCTGTTCAAAAAAGAGTTAAAATTTTATTTCTTAGTCACAATGTTTTATTTTTAAAGATGTTACTTTTTTTTCTGTGGATAAAAGCCTGGATAATGTTTTCTGAAGAGCTAGGAAGTTTACAAACTCCCATGCTGGACCAGAGCACTACAGATGCAAGCACATGATTTTATGAAGATGGTAAATTTCCTCTATCCATTTGCCATACTCAAACGACGGTGAGATTACTAGTAGAGTACATTGGCAATCTACCTGTTAATATAGAAGGCACTAACTAGATCCTGATTTATTCTCTTATACATAAAGGTGTCTTAAAAGTCCTTATCCACTTCAGGCCACCAGGGACTTATAGATTCATAGAACAGTATCAGCTGGAAGACACCTATCAAAACCACTAAACCATGACCCTAAGCACAACATCTACCTGGCTCTTAAACACATCCAATGATGGTGACTCCACCACCTTCCTGGGCAGGCTATTTCAATGCCTGACAACCCTTTCAGAAAAGGTATTTTTCCTAATATTCATCCTAAACCTCCCCTGGTTCAACTTTGGGCCATTTTCTCTTGTTCTATTGCTTGTCACTAAGGAAAACAGACCAACTCCTGCCTCACTACAACTTCCCTTCAGGTAGTGGTACAGAGAAATAAGGTCTCTCCTCAGCTGCCTTTTCTCAGGGCTAAACAGCCCCAGATTTTCCTCACAAGAGACATGCTCCAAACCTTTTACTAGCTTGGTATCCTGCCTCTACCATCTCCAGCACCTTACCATCCTTCCAGTAGAGAGGGGCCCAAAACTGGACACAGTATTTGAGATGCAGCCTCACCAAAGCCTAATACAGAGGAATGATTATGTCCCTGCTCCTGCTGACACTATTCCTGATGCAGGACAGGATGCTGTTGGCCTTCTTGGCCACCTGGGCACACTGCTGGCTCATGTTCAGCCTACTGCAAATCAACACCCCCAAGTCCTTCTCTGCTTGGCAGCACTCCAGCCACTCCTCCCCAAGCCTGTAGTGCTGCTGGGGGTTGTGGCTGAAGTGCAGGACCCAGCATTTGGCCTTATTGAAACTCATGGAATTGGCCTTGGCCCAGCGATCCAGCCTATCTAGATACCTCTGTAGAGCTTCCCTATCCTCAAGCAGATCAACATTTCTACCCAGCTTGGTGTCATCTGCAAACTTACTAAGGGTGCACTCTATTCCCTCATCCAAATCGCTGATGAAGATGTTAAACAGGAGTGGCCCTAGTACTGAGCCATTGGGACCACTTGGGACTGGCTGACAGCTGGATTTAACTCCTTGACTACAACTCCCTTTGCGGTTCCATCAGAGAACTGAAGACTGAAAACAGTGGCCTTGGGCAAAGCCCTTCCCAAATGCCACCAGTCAATGGATTGAACTGAATTCTGAAGCAATTTATGTCAAGATCATTTGTGCAGCAAGTGATGCCAAATTTCAGATAGTCAACTTCCAGAACAACATTTTAAAATAATTATGGAGTCCTGAAAGATAAGAAAAGTACTTGGGATAAAATGCTTTTCTGATGATCTCAGATGCATCCCCCCAAACTTGGGGTACTTGATTTAAAAATCAAACAACTACAAATAAATAAATATGCATGCATGCAATACACAGTTCTAAATCACACTGGATATCAAGCAACATTCAAGCTTACACTGGAACATGAAGAGCCATCTCCAGGAGTGCAGGGAGCTTGAATCCTACCCAGGGACTGCAGAGGAGTCCTCTCCCTGGCCACCACTCAATGGCTTCCTCCTGTACATTCCTTTGTATATGGCGTTTTTAACCAAAGGAAACTTGAGTAATCTCTTGTCCTTCAAGAATTCTGAATTTTGTTTCCCCTAAAGCTCACAAGAGAGGAACACATCCCTGGATTTGTCAGCTACGCTTAAAGCATATTCAGGGTTGAGGCTACATGTCATAGCAATAATTCATAAGGACTTGGCACGCCTAGAAAGTGTAAGTGACTCTGTATGTCAGGATCAATGGTTAAAAATTCCATGCTACTCTTCAGTAGAAGAGAAGATTCCAAATTGCCCCTACCCTGAGTGGAAAGTGGTGGGAGCAAGGACAAGGGACAGAAAGGACAGGAGTACACAGAATTTAGAAAAAACTAACAGAAAATGGTAGCACAGTGCAGTATCAAGAAAGCTGTGGTGAAAACATCCTCCAAAATACATCATCTACAAATCTGATGATGAGTAGATGCAATTTTATTGGACAACACCATTCATTATTTAATATGAGAGAAATAAGATATAGAACAATGTAAACTGCTGAGTTAAATAACCACAACTATGGCAGTGGTGTCCTGCTCAGAGCACACTTGCTTGTTCTTTAAACACCTTGTGTTGATACTTTAGTAAGCAAGTTTTTGAGTTGACAATATTTTTCATCAAGTGTGTGCATTATCCTTGAGTTGAGGAGAAAAAAAAAATCTATTCTGGATTCATTCACACTCAAATAAGCAAGACTGGGAAAAAAAAAAAAGTAGGAAAAAGGAGGAATAACTGTGGTCTGCAGACTCTGATGTGTGAGTATAGACATGGCTATGTCTGGCTGGGAAAAACAGAGGACATTAGGATGATACAAAAAAATCATCCCTTTGCTAGAGAAGTTAACAGTAGTTCTGCTTCAGAGACCTTCAGGTTGAACCCAAAACCAATTTTTTTTTTTAACAGTACACAGCCATTAAGAGCTGTTGATGCTCAGTACAAGGTAAGAACTGAAATACCCATTACAACTTTCAGATGTTCCATATAATCTTAAATAGTGAAATGCATTTTAGATCATCACCTGGGTTAAAAAAAATAACATTGAATTCTCAAAATACCTCAAGGTAAAGAGCTGGTTTATGTTAGATTTTGGCTTGGTTTTATTCTGTGGGGCTTTGTTTGTTTGCTTAGGGTTTTTTTGTTTGTTTGGTTATGGTTTTTTGTTCTTCTTGTTTTCTTTTAAAGTAACGACTTTCCCAAAACAAATAGTGAAATCTGCCTTCTGGAACTTTTTCAAAGCACCCGAAGGAGTAAACCACCACAGCAAAGAGTCATCCTTGACTGAAAGGAGATATATTGCAGGGGAACAGCAGAGGAAATGAAGGGGATGAGGGACTCTAACCAGACTGCTTTTGGAAAGCACTGAATAAACAAATCAAACCTGAATTAAAGAAAGGCTTTAAAGGTACTTCTCCTTTTCCAAATAAAAGGGAAAAAGAAGGTGTAATGAAGTGGAGTACAAATACATCATGTTCTAGACATAAATCTGAGCTCAGTATATTATCGAATATTATCACATATACATGATGAGAGGAAAGAAACAAACATCTGGAATGTGCAGAGAAAGATGAAAGGCATCCTAGTCCATACATTCTACATTGAAGGGAGAATGTTTACATCAGTTTTGGTCTAGGATAATCTTTTCAGACCCATTAACTCACTGACTTGCCAAGTAAGGTGACCTCAAGAGTAAAGGCTACTCTCTAGTGGTGGTAAGAGCTTCATGTTTCCAGGAAGAGAGTACTCATTGTAGGGAATATATGTGGTGTGCGACAGTGATATGTATAAGTAGCTGCCACATGTGTGTGATAACAGTTAAAAGGAGGCAGGGAAAAGTTGTCATTTGCTATGGAAATGGGCTCCTCTGCTAATATCACAAGATTTATGACCCTTTAATCAGCAGGCACTAAGGCACTGATGAGAAAAGCAGCAAAACACAGGCAAAGCTCTCTAAGCTTCCTGCTAAGCTCCTGCAACCATAAAGATTGTGCAGTGACACAAAGGCTGGCTACTTAAAGTCTTTATGAAAAGATACTATTGGCCACATCAGACAACTATATTTTACGCATTCCTTCACAGGCTTGGAATAAATCATGTCTCTTCATTTCTTTAGGCATCTTGGAAGAAAGAAAAAGCAAGATAATGTATGTCACTTTGTAACAGAGCTCTATTTTTGTCCAAAATATAGTGAAAGAGACACTAAATACATTCAAAGTGGTGAGTTAAATCTTGCTTTATGGTTGACAAAATGCACAAATCTTACTTTCACCTCCATAACTCAGCCTAGCTATTAAAAAGACCCCACAAACCCTGTGATCAAGCAATCTGTACAGTATCTCTATGTGCCACTAGAAGAATAAGAAATATGGGCAGAGTTCCCTTTCTTCCTACCCATTCTTCTGTCTCTGCACCATTTGATATATTCTCTAATGCAGTTTTGCAGTGTCTTATCTGAAGTTGGAGACTGAAGACTTTTTTTCAAGGAATAGCACTTTGCAAGAACACATCTTACCCGATTTGCAGCTTTCATGGGCAAAGATAAATTATTTACATACTGTTAAAGATAAATCTTTTTGAAGACTGATATGTCTGTAAGCCATAGGTCTGAAAACTTTTACCCTAAGCATGAATGTTCACATTTGGACACGTACATACATATTTCTCTCTTACGTGGCTAACAGCTGTGCAGAACACTGTCTTTCCAAGGAATTGTAACAAGAATCTTGTGTATGAGATTTCCACCAAGGAGAACCTCATTTTTTATGGGTTTTCCCTTTCATAAACTACCCCATTGTTTCTGGTTGCTTGAGCATGCCTGTATTTAATCCTATGCTGTACAATTCTTTCTTGTTTCTGTTACAAAGTTAAATAGTGCACATTTTGTAGTGTTCATGTCTTTAAATAAGGAACTATGGGGGTCTCCAACCTGTGCTCTCCACATGACTTATTACTGAGTACCAGCCAAACTTCCCAAAATGCGAAATAATCCAGCCTAGAAGTGAGAGCAGCCCAGGCAGATGGGGAATGAGCCACAGCCAAGAGAATATTCTTGCTAAGCTTTCCCTACAGGCTTACAGGAGGGGATTGCAGCCAACTGAGCTCCCGCAGTTGATGCACTTCACCCTGTGTCAGAGGAAGAGGTTCCCTCTCTGCTCTGTCATTCTACAGCAGCCCCATTAAGAGAGATTTAAACTCAATTCTCAGGCCAGCTCTAATTTTGTCTGCAGACCAAACTCGGTAACTTCACAAAGACTTACTGCATTCATATCTTAACATTGTGATAACTCACCTAGGCAAAAGACAACATAAATATTGCCAATTCACCATGCAACATAATATTAAGAGAAGAAATGTAAACTCTACTGGGTTCAAAGAGGAGGAGCATCATCCATTACTGCCTGAAACTTCGTGGCGCGAGATGCTGGCAGCATACCAATAGAGAGTCCTACAGGCCGAAAGGGCACGGTTCATTCAGATGCTGCCTGGCTCCAGAAATAAAAATTACTGCTTTCTAACAGGGAGACCAAAGGAAATCTCTATTCATTGCTATCACAGAATCACAGAATTTCTCAGGTTGTAAAAGACCTTAAAGGTCATCGTGTCCAACCTCAACCTAACCCTACTATCTAACAACCCACCACTAAACCATGTCCCCATAGCACCACATCTTTCAACACATTCAGGGATGGTGGCTCAACCACTTCCCTGGGGAGCCTGTTCCAGTACTTAACAACCCTTTCTGTAAAGAAGTTTGTCCTGATATCCAACCTAAACCTACCCTGGTGCAACCTGAGGCCATTTCCCCTTGTCCTGTCACCAATGAGAAGAGACCAACTCTGATCTTGCTACAACCTCTTTTCAGATATTTGTAGAGAGCAATAAAGTCTCCCCTCAAGCCTCCTCAGCCCCAGCTCCCTCAGTTGCTCCTCATAGAGTATGTTTTCCAAACCTTTCACCAGCCTTGCAGCCCTCCCTTGGACCTGCTTCAGCTCCTCTATGTCCTTTTTGTACAGAGGTGCCCAAAACTGAACACAGAACACAAGGCAGGGCCTCATCAGTGCCGAGGTCATGTTTGGACTTGGGGATGCTTTTCTCAGTCCACCGAGAGAAGAACTGCTATGTTCATCTATCAAATAGCACTCTGGGAAAGTGTGCTGTCCCTACTCTACTTTTAATACATGGGAACAAGGTCTCCTGGGAAACCCCTCTTCTGCAGACTCCCTTCTGCCAACATACACTGCTCAGCAAGGAGGCAGAACTGAATCAGAAACCTCAGATGATTATGCTCAATGTGAAAAAAATAAAATAACAAGGAAAAATACATGGAACTCTAAAATGCCAGTGCACTCACAGAAAGTATCCCCAAACATAGAAATGATAGCCACCTTTGTTAGAACT
>VWZY01011716.1:121006-262412 GCA_013399075.1 Chloroceryle aenea | reverse complement strand
TTTTAATTCTCCTGCAGAATCAAGATAGGATCACAGAGTTCAGATGGTTTTAGGAGGATTAAGGGTTAGGGATTAGGCTTCTTTCATTTGGGGATGTAAATTAGCAGCAGCAGGACAGCATCTGACTGGTGAGGAAAGGGAAGGAGGAGGAAGGTCGAAGAGCAAAGCATGCAAAACTGCAGGCTTTCGCAGGCATAAATCTCAAATGACAAATCATCTGTCACTGCACCACAAGAAAGTAAAATGCAGGACTATTACCTAATATACTTGAAAAGTCTCAACTCTTACTAAGTGAATAAAGGCGGAATGATGAAAAACGATTTTCTCTTAGCAAGAGCATCAATGATGGGTAGGTTCTTATGCCATCCTTCCTACTTTTAATAATGCAAGGAGAATAGCAATCTACTGATTTTCTTTCCTAAGCATCCTCATGTATACAAAAAACTAACCAAACACAAACAAAAAAGAAAAAAAAACAAAACAAAACAAACAAACAAAAAGAAACAACAACGACAAAACAGCTTGATCCTAACCTGTCTGCCCTGGACAGAATTAGCAACGTGGAGGCACAGGGCTATGATTTCCATTACCTGAAAGCCTTCATTTCCATAGGTTCCCTATATAATTTCAAATGCTTATATGATGCTCTGCCTCAGTAACAATGGAAAATTAACAGCCCAGCTCCATTCCACCCTCCTTTTGGCTGCTAGCCCTGCATCCCTAGAGTCTACCTCAGAAATATATCACAATAAAGTCTCAGCAGAGTGTTCTTATCTGCTGCTACCTGCCTTCAGGATGCATCACAACTGCTGAAGTTACCAGCAAAATAATTACTCCCATTAACAAGACTACAATGATGTGATAACAGAAGAGTTCTGCCATGCTCTATTAAAAACAGAAATCCCAGACCATTTCTGGAGTCCAGTTTTTTTACTGGCTAAGCAACAGGTTGCATTTTATAGATCAAGAGAGGCTTGCAATATTTGCCGTTAGAAAAGCTCATTTTGGCTTGAAAAACAAGTAAACATAGTTAGGAAGTGATGGAAGGAGCACGGACCGCCAAGAGGTAATTTATAGTTACTTTCCCACACTTTCAACCATAGTTCTGGTTTTTTGACTCCTAAATTATTGATAAAATTAAAATATTAAACTGCCAATCCAGAAGCATCTGATACTATTTAATTCAATCCAATCGTCACTGTTTACTTCAGTCTATTTTAAAACCCAAGCCATCTATTGCAAATAAATCTGTGAAGAAATCATTCCAAAACATACACACACGTACACACGTATACATACATACATAAACTTAAGTTCTACGAGTCCCTCAAGACTATTTTTTTCATTTCACATAAACTATTTAAGCAGCTACAAACCAATTCTATTTATGGACCAGATAAGCAGGCAATTCTTGTATTAAACTGTGAAACCTCAGCTCTGTTTCAGGTCAGGACACTACTTTTAGAAGATGCACTAAACATAGCTCTCCAGTGTAGCAGGAGGAGAGTCTTCCGCTGTCACAAAGAATCCATCTCTCTAAGACAAGTATTTTCACTTTCTGATACTTGGAAACTCAGAAACTACCCCAAGATAAGGATGCTAGACAAGTTCAGTTGCTGTCTTACACCTGCCATGCTCCCCCCAGCACACCTAGAACAGTGATACCCTGGACTGGTGTGTTACAACATTGTCATCAGCTGTTAGAGGCAACTGAGGCAGTGGCAGAAACATTTTAGTGGCAAAGGCTCTGACAGGGACCAAGCAGCCAGTTTGTCCCTCACTGGAAGTTCCTTCCCCTTACCATGTCTTACCTGGCCTGCATCAAGAACAGTGTGGCCAGCAGGAGCAGGGAAGTGATCCTTCCCCTGTACTCTGCGTTGGTGAGGCCACACCTTGAGTATTGTGTTCAGCTCTGGGTCCCTCAGTTCAGGAAGGATATTGAGGTGCTGGAGCGGGTCCAGAGAAGAGCAACCAGGCTGGTGAAGGGACTTGAGCACAAGTCCTATGAGGAGAGGCTGAGGGAGCTGGGGTTTAGTCTGGAGAAGAGAAGGCTTAGAGGTGACCTCATCACTCTCTTCAACTACCTGAAGGGAAGTTATAGTCAGGTGGGGGTTGGCCTCTTCTCCCAGGCAACCAACAACAGGACAAGGGGGCATGGGCTTAAGCTCTGCCAGGGGAAGTTTAGGTTAGATGTTAGGAAGAAATTCTTTACAGAGAGGGTAATCAGGCATTGGAACGGCCTGCCCAGAGAGGTGGTGGATTCACCATCCCTGGAGGTTTTTAAAAAGAGATTGGACATGGCCCTTAGTGCCATGATATAGTAATTGGAGTTGGATCAGGGGTTGGACTCGATGATCTTGGAGGTCTTTTCCAACCCAATCTATTCTATGATTCTATGATTCTATGTCTGTCAACTGAAGCTGCACTTGAGCTGCTTTATGGCCTTCATCATCTGTGCCACAGCTTCCACACCTCTGCCCTCCAACGTTTTCCCTACACTCCCTTTTGCTAACTCTACACTCCTTATTTGCTTCTCTCCCCCAGCCTTTACACTTTCCCAACTCATTACATGTACATCTGTGAGCAAGTATGATGATAATGAGATAGGAATACATCAATATTTTTACACTCTTCCCTTTTTTCCTATTCTTGCATCTATTTACATGGAGCACAATTTTACAGCAGCATGCACAGAAATGGCCATCCCCCTTACTTTCAGTGGGTAATATATTTAAGCAACCTGAAATGCAAGGTTTAGCTTCTAGTAATGATTACAATGAAAATTCACCCTCAAGTACTAACTCTGTTGCATATCCTTGCCACGAGTCAGTTACCTAAGTAACAATCACCACCAATCTTTTTGCCAGCCTTTTAAGCACATCTTGGCCAGCTAACGAGGAGTATTAGAAAAGTGTTGTGTTGGTTTTTTTTTTTTGATATTTCTTTCCAAGACAACAACATTTCAAATACAGACCACACTATTGCTTATTATGGATTTCCACCTTGGTACCAAGCAAGATATACAGAAATTCACTCAAATGTAAAGTGCTTGATTTATAGCTATTGATTCCTGGTAGTGTCCCTTCTGAAATACCCTCGGTCTAGAAAATAAATATTCTGTTTTTTTCTCAAGAATGCATTTTGTATTGCACTAAAAATACCAGCAAAACAAATAAGGCATTTGATATTTTTTCCTGTTAGCAAAGCAGAGAGGCTGTAACAGTTGTTCTTTCACACCTCCTCTACACAGGGACACATTTTAAATTGTAACCCTTTCTGTGGTTTCTTTTGGACAGTTGAAAGAACACATGGGGGCAAAATAAATATTTCATTACTTTACATGTGAAAGTTTTTCACACGAAAACATGTGCAGACATATCCAGAATTTAATACCTTGAAACAAACATGCAATTCTCTTGCAGACAGAATTTCTTCATACTTAAGGATTTTGGGAAGTACTCTAATCTGTGATAGTTATTTAGACATCTTTGGATTTTTTTCCTTCTGTCCAAATTTTATTAAATATATAAAAATTGAAAGAAGATATTTATATGAATACTCTTTCAGTAATGCAAAGACTTCTCAAGGTCTCTCTCATATTCCTCAAATGACAGGTGTGCAGATATCCAAGACATCCAGCCTTAGTTGTGTAGCTATCACAGTAGCTGTCCTGCAGCATATGAAAAAAAATATTGGGGAAAGCAGTAATAGCTAGGAATTAAATCCTTCTTTATTAGATTTGTTGAGATTCCTCACAGCCAAATCAGTGTTTATTACACACAGGTAAGGTATGTTTAGAACATCAAGTTCCAGCCAACACGAACAAAGGAAAAAGTATGGGAGAAAGTAGACAACAAATAGTGCACACATTTATGAAAAGATTTAAATGTTTACAACTCTCAGCAATCTTTTTTTGTTTGTTTGTTTGTTTCTTTTAAAGAGTAATCCTGTCCAGTGAAATTAAAGTAGCTTTTTAGAAGAATTGCTCTTTCCTATTAGACATCCATGAGAAAAGGATAAATTTACAAGATGAAAACTTTCAGCTCATATTTGTATTATTTTATCAAGGTCAAATACATCATTTATTGCCACCCATTTCTCATTACTTTTTCTTCCTTAGTGAGAAGGATCTCAGTTATATATGAATGAAAAACTGGTCCTTTTAAGATTCTGGATTTTTCTTCATAAAGTGCTTCCTTCCTTTTGCATGCATACATGAAATTCTTAGAAGACCAGAGAGAAAAATCAGCCTCTAGTCCTTCATGTTTAAACTTCTCTGATAGATAATCAGTCTGTAAAAAACACATGTTGGCAATTTACACATAGGGAATAAAGGTTTGTACTACTAACAAAACCAAAGATACCTTCAGTGGATGTGACTGAGATTTTCAAAGAATCACTCATGTTGATTAAAAACAAATTAACATTTGGAGAGGGAAAGGTGTTTAGCATGCACAGCAAAGTTACTTCTATGCCACATTCATGTTCTTAAAATCAACTTGACTATTGTTACCAAGATCAAATTATTGTGATCCTGCCTGATCTTCACTACTATCTTCTCAGAGACAACCGATTCCCCTGTGTTCTGAACTCAATGTTTTTCTTCTTCGATGACTTTGGTCGTTAACTTCATTACTCTCACGTAACCTGCTAGAGTCCTGTATCAGATCAGGGAGCTGCAGGTAGAAAGCAGTGAAAATGGTGGGCTACCTGTCTGGGTGATGCAGAGCAAGAAGCTGTTACATTCTGTCTTTCAGGAGAGGGAACTGAACTGTACTATACAATACTTAAAACAGGCTGAAAGAATGAACATGGAAAAGGAACTCATCTTTCACCATGAACTATTTGGAAGTAATTTTCTGCTTTCAATATTTAACTATTTCAGTTAATGAAGGTGCAGATAATTACAGGATCTATTCCCCAGACGGGTTTTGGCTTTGTGGGTTTTTGTTTGTTTGAGTTTTTTGGTTTTGTTTGTTTGTTTTTGTGTTTTTTTATTTTTTTTTCCTCTGTGAGTGCAAGAAGCAAGCAAGCAAAATTAAGTCACACCTCAGTATCAGATTAATCTACATAATTCTTAGCCAGAAAGACTTTGGTTGCTTCCCTCTGTAAAGACAAAGCATTTAGTGGGAAATGAACAACAACAAAAAAAATCCTGCTGTTGCTGTCTCTCCAACAACCGGGTAAAAATAACACTGAAACCAAGATATTTTATGCCATTGACTTGATGGGAAGAGAATTTCATTCTTTGCACCTTGAGTACACAGCAGATCCATCAATACACTGTAATTTTTTTCATCCCAGTTAATAGTAAAATTACAAATTACTAGAAAAACACCTAGACCAGACCCTACCAGGCATATTCTTCATGGCAGGTAAGCCATGGATCAACCAACCTTCATGCGCTGTATTACATACTTGAGGCTCAAGCTGAAGTAGATAAGCTCCTTACAAAACAAGGTTTCCTGTTTCAATTCAAAGATTCACAGAAATTAGAGAATGAAAAATGGGTGGCTTCCCAAGTTTTTAGGCTACCCTTATGATGAAAGTAGTTTACATTTTATAGTTGCATTGACATCTGTTTAGATCTCATAACATTGTCTAGGCATGAAGCCACCCTATTTGCCAATGAAACTGAAACACTGATTTTGACATATAATGTGTCATATCTGTTTTATTTATAGTTTCTAAACAGCAATGAGATATTCTCTGTAAAATAGGATTAAGCAGATACATAAACTGCTATGTGGAACTATGGTGAATTTATTTTGGAAGGAAATGAAGGTTTCTCTCTTTTTCATGACTTAATCAAGAACTCTTCCAAGGGGGCTCTTAAAGGGGAGAGGTGGCAGCCTGCCTCACAAGTGATGACAGCAGCCCCTAAATCAAGTGTCACACAGCTTCAAAACCTAAGGAGTCATCAGTCATGCTTGCAAGAGGGGAAGGAGCAGTCTCCTTCCTTGAGATCAATGAGGCAAACACAGAATACTCAGTGTGCTCTACTAAGGATGATTGATGACTCCTTAGCAGCTGAAGTGTGTGACATTTGATTTCACTCACTGATAAGATTGTGTCTATCCAAACACCTTCTAGTTAATGTTTCCAGGGCCCCTACATAGCTGTTCTTTGTGACGTTTTACACAAAGCTCAATTGTTCAATGATTAATGAATTTCTCAACAATTGAAGACAATCCTGTTGGAGAATTTTGTAACTGTGGGTTTTGATATTCTGATCACAACACAAAACAGGGACCTAGGCTCCTCAAGAAAAATAGTGGGAGATCCCTTGCATTTGTCGAATGACACTTAGCAGTGAAAGCAGTCCTAAAATCAAACTGTTTTTTTTCCCTAACCTTTTAGGTTTGCTTTCCAGAATAATAAATGCATTGATTAATTAAAAATATTTCCCAAAACTTCAAGAAGCAGATTTACACATGACTAGAGATTTCAACAGACTTGAAACATACTTCATAGCTTGCTTATTTTTTTACACCACCATATTCTTATGCAATTCTTTCATATTTTGAAATGAAACAATCAGCATGATTTGAAACTCTGCTTTGCAATGCTTCATAATCATTTCTAGGTTCTGAAACATGCCTGCATTGTAATACATCTCGTCATATCAGAAGTCTTGGCAAATAAACATTTTTAATATCAAGTAAGTCACAGAGCACTATTTATGTATATTATAATGCTCATACACAATAGTTCTTCTTTTAAGACTGATATTGAATTAAATGCTTTAAACAGCTGTATTTTTATCTCTCTCATGATATTACAATCAAGCAATGCAAGAATGTTTTTAAACCCTGATTTTATAATTGTCATATTTAGCTGGATTCTGCCCTGGATGCCTTTGGGAATTTTAGCACTACGCACAAATGTCACGAATCTCTGATAATGCAAGAACCAGGCAACGCAGAATTCTGTCAGAAAATACATTCAAAGGGAGATAAACTGTACTCCAACAGGTTGTTAGTTATATCTGCATATCTTTTCCCAGTTCTTTTAAGGTCAAGTGCTTCATAGACTTCTAGTATGAATATGACTTTCCTTACTCCACAGGTATGTTTGTCAGAAAGCATACTGGTAAATCAGAAGAATACTGCAGTACAGTTCAGCAAGATGATGAATGTGGCTATCTTAACCCTTCAGAATGAACGAGAGGAACAGAATGGCATTACTGTCAAAGAAAAGCGCTCAACACAACATTTATCGTTTTGCCAAAACCATCCCATCAGAAGAAACCAAAGAGAAATTCCAAGTTTGGACTTGACAAGCGAATACTTCATTCAAAATTTGAAACAAAGACATCGCTTTTGCCAAACATTGTTAAGCTTCACTGAGGCCTTGCATGAAAAACTAAGAGCTCCAACTATTTGGAATTCATATTTGATGCAAAACTTGGGCTTGTTTCCACTTACTGCAAATAAGAGTCTGCACGTTACCTTGAAGCTCTTTAATTTAAAAATGATACCAACACAGAACTGTGCCAAATTCACTCAGCTATGATGAAATGATTATAAAAACATGGTGTTGCAAACGGTCTTGGCGCTTATAAGACATGATGAAGTCTCCGTAACACTCTGAAAATTTGTTAAAATGAAAATAAAGATTGGTTTTGATGCCAACATTTTATTTCTAAAATATTTTATTGCTAAGGAATTTAAAAAACAAAATATAATGAGATACAAAATCAAACATTTCTATTGAAAAACATTGTTTTAAATAAGTTTTAACATAATGACAGATTTCTAATGCTGACATACTTTAATATCATGGACTAAAAAATAAACTAGTTATGACCTTTTGGACAACAGTGCTTGGTCTATAATATAACCTTATAATATTAACTTGTATTTTTATTGACTAAAAAAAGTGGGTTTTTTTTTCTAAACCGGATATAAAATTAGTCTTACATTCTCTCTCATGGTTCATTATGAGATAAACTAAAAAAACACTCAAAAAGATGTCCTTATCAATGCTGGGAATTGTTAAGGACAGTGAAGCTGACGGGTGAACAGGAGTCACATAATACAGGGTCTCATTTTCCAGTTTGAAGCATACACTATGAATACTCTCCAGGTTAAGGAAGACTTCTCAGTTATTCACTAAGGAGAACCTGTATTTTGAGAGTATAGGAAGATTTTTTTGAAGGGTATGTTTGTTCAACAAGCAGCCACAGTTCTAGCAGAAATAGCCACTTAGAGTAACAAATAATTCCCAAATTCCTTTCTGTATCACATACATTAGGAAGCATGGAAGTTGAATTCTTCAAGGAAAATTATATTCTGAAAGTGGCAGACAGGCTTTCCTTAGAATCTATACTCATACACAAATATGGATTTGTGTGCATTGCTTTTCCCTTCCTTCGAATTACTCTTCAACCTAGACAACTCCAACTAGATTTATTAGGAGAAATATTCAAAAAACATTTCCAGGACAACAACTGATCAGCTGGAATGTGAATGCTCAGATTAACCAGTGGAATACATAAATTCACAAGAGTACGGTTACCTCCCAGAAACAGTTGAGGTGAACAGAAAGAGAAGAAAACAGAGAAGACTCTTGGAAACCTGTCTGAGTTTCTCTGTGTACACAGCCCACCTGTTTGGCAAGTTCACAGGGCAACCCAACTTGCATCACTGTGACTCTCAGTCAGTCTTTCCCTGGGAATGCCTTCAAGAAACAATGTTTTTTCCAATATATAGCCAGGAGATGGCCAAACTGTTCCTTCTTTGTCCAAAAATTTCAAAATTCAAGGACGTTTTCTGACCCAGAAGACATCTTCAACTACCAAAATTTTCTATTAAATGGTCCAGCCTTCTCCCTCTACTCCTGTTGTTCAGAAGAATCTTCATTCTGCCATTTTCTAAATTCTGAGTGCTTAACTGTGAAACCTGCAAAAAGCATTGTATGTTTTGCAAATTTGCAGTTTTGCAGAATTGTTAAATACTGCTATTTTTATAATAAGTGTCCATTTAAAGCAAAGCAAAAAATGCTAAACAGCTTGAAACCCTTGCACCTAAACTATTGGAGCTGAAAAACATTATAGGTCGTCATCCTCCATTTGGGTCCACCAGTAAAGGAGAAGAGGTGCTTTTTTGAGTTACTTTCACTTATATTTACTGATAGAAAAGGAACGTGCCATCCTGAACTCCATTTTAGAATAACATTGCCAGTATAATCTATTTCTCATTGACATTTCCTTTTCACTTTTCTTGACTTGACATCTCCAACAAGTTTCCTCGCAGTCCTGCAACTTCCCCAAGATCTTCTCCTTATTCCGTAAAACAAATATGAAATCCAAGCTTTTCATTCCGTTCACTTCCTTATCATCCACACCACTCGTCTATCACACTGGTTACTTCCCCACAGGACTCAAAATCCTGATGATTTCAGTTCTCTTCCATACCAAACACTGACATTCAAATCCATGTCTTTCCTTAAACTGTTCCATCACTACCATACTCTCCTCCTCAGCTCTACGAAGTATCTTCTCAGCTAATCAATATATCATTTCCTCTAACCTGAAGTACAACATCTTCAGAGCTCTCTCTCCATCTTAGTTCCTCATCAGATCTGTCCCATGTCTCACATCCTTTTTGAGTTTTTGATGTGACTTAAACCTAGTCCATTTGTCAATTATTAGGCCAATACTGGGTCATCACCCCAGCCCATGGTTTCCTAGCTCGTCTTCTGCCATTCCCCTTTCAATCTTCCCAATACAGAACTATGCCACTGTCTAACAAGCCGTATAATTTTTCACCTAATAGCCCAAATTTTCTTCTCTTCTTTCCTGACAGGTGCCAACCACTAACTCTGCCATTACTGCTCATCTGGAAAGCCTACATTAAAGTAAGAAATCCATCTCATATTCAAATCACAGAATGGACAGACATTATTTCCTCACCTGAAATATTTGTTTCAAGGAGAAAAGTGCCCGTCTCAGCTCCCGTCCATTGGAATTGTAAAGTTTTTCTGGAGGGGAAAAAAGACAACAGAAAGAAGTTCAGCATAAATAAAACTGACATGACAAAGTAGTACAGATTTCAAAACAGTTGGAGTGGAGGTGTTATAGCACCCATGTCCAATTAGGCAAACTGCAATTAAAGAAAGCAGGTTGTTTTTTTATATATATACAACATTCATTCATTAAAAAAGTGCAAGTAAACCCAGGGTTCAGTCGTCCATAATTCCAGAGAGCTCTCCCAGGTACGTTTACAAAAGCTTTGACAAGATCAACGAGAAACAATGCTCTAAGGAGTTTTTGAAAATGCCTGGAAAGACTGCTCTTTCTACATTAAGGTAAATTTAGGATTTACTGAAAGTACCAGATTAGTCTCAAAAGACTCAACTGAGAATGCTTTTTGCTTTTGTTATCAAAACTAGAGCCACTGAATCCCATCCTTGACTGCCTTCCCTCTAGACATTCTTTTCTCGTGTTCTCATCTTTCTATTGTTAAATCCTTTCTGTAATGGCAATGAACGTTAATACCAGAAATGGTCGGACAGTCTGTTCTAAGCATAATTCAAAACAGGGTTTTATTCTCATGAAAACTGATCTTGATCTTTTTCTAAATGAAGCAGAAGCCTTCTTTTCATCATCCAATACCAAAAAACATTACTTCATCTATTCCCCTACTAATGCATACTCATAGAAATAATTTAAAGACAAAAGCAACTTCTCTGCTGTCTTGCTGAACCCTGCCACACAACATTTATGTCTTTGGATGAAATCTCGGACTCTACATCTCAAATTTATTATCACAGATTTAGAAGTAAACTGTGAGTATACATGGATGGAGCAGAAGGCATGCTTTTCAGGTCTCCCTGGTCTACTATGTTTGGCATAGCTGATAGAGACTATATGCAACCATTTCACGGGCCTAAATTAAATTTTATTACACTAATGCAATCTGAGGATAATTACAAAGAATAATCAAATCTTCACAGCCATCTCCCGTGACATGCTTTGCCTTTCCCACAGGTCATCATGAAAAGACATTCTCTGCAATGGACACTGGCCAGCAGGACAGGAGATCAAGGCTGAAATACACGTGGAGTGGGAATATTCTTACAAAAAAATTAAATATCAACCCCCAAAGTTTTACTTCTTACTTTCCTCTGTCTATTTCCTTTTTAATTACTACTTTACAGTACAAAAATCAAATTATGTTTGATTCCCGTCTCTCAGGGAGTTATAAAAGAGGCTGATCATTTGAGCACTTTTTTTACTTAAATCAAGGCAGGTGTTAATTTTAGAAAAACATTTCTTATTCTCAGTTATCATCTTCAAACAAAGGAAAAGGATCAAGTAGAACTTCAGCAACACATGCATTTTTTTTGCTAAACTTTGAAAGTAGTTTTGTTCATCCCTAATTGCCTCTGATTTCAAAGACAGAATGTGTAGAATTGGCGAAACTATTGTTGTTATAAGTTGTCTACTTCCTTGCACTGTTTATAGATTCCTGACAAAACACTGGAGGAACAGATTTCACTTCAAGCCATAAACTTAGAGGCATACTTTAATTACTCTCACTTAAAAATGCACTGGCATATGAAACTACATTTCTTGGCAAGATAAAGAGCAATTTTGTCAGGAAAGCTTAAAGAATAATAAAGGTCTTTTAAGACCCGGTCTGTCAACTTTACATGCTGTATTACACAAAATATTCCTCTTTGAAAAATACCTCCATCTGGCATTTGTTATTACTAATTTCCCTCTATTCATAATTCACCAGCATCATTACAAGCGGAATCTCTCCAAACAAGGCAGTACATTATCATCTTAATTAAGAAAGGCACCACTTCTTAAAGTGCTGGCAACTTTGTACATAAATATCAATGTCCTAACAAATGCCATCTGTTGGTCTTGATCTTAAAGAGGAACAATGATCATCTCGGCCTGGGGTAAAGTCCTAATGAACCATTGTCATGATACCATAACGCTGGTTGCTTTCATTGCTGCGTGCAGATTTTTGGTATGTCTCAAGAGGAACGATGCCAAACATTTTTCTTCTTTGTCTTTTCACAGAGCATAACATCATCCTTGGCAATTAGCACAAACAATGTTCTCCCTGCTCGCGTGTAGCAAAGAGAACAGAAGTTATTAACTGCAGCTCAAAAGTGGTCTGTCATTAGACTGAAGAATCAGTAACTTCATATCAAGACTGGTAACAACAGTGGTGACATGGTAGCAGCTTGTATTGCAAACACTTCAGCTGGTCTGACACCCCTTCTGAGGGACATCAGTCCAGGTAGGTCATCTCATTTCTGGAATCTACTACAGGGGTCCAGCAATCTACACAGAGACAATGTACATCCGCAGATCCCTCCTCATGGGGAGATTATCTCGATGAATCACCTCAGAAATACAAGTCCCTAACCTCCTCACCTGGCATCCTTACACAGAGACAATAACAACACTCACTGTCTACATGAGTCTTGGCACCCACTTCTTATAGCGCTGGCAGCTATTAGAAACATCCACAGAGCATAACCCAAAGAGGAAAGCAAGATGGTCACTCCTTGGAGCTTTGCTGCATCGGAAGAGGTTTTGATTTAGAAAACCACAGTCCAGTGCCCAGGGCAGGAAAGACTGCATAAGCCAAGGTATTGCACAGGTCACTTCACAAAAGCTTGCACCTCTGCTGTATTTCTGTGTGCTGTTTGTCAGAAAACAATAAATGCATACACCAGATTACAGGTCAGGGACACTCAGTAATAAGCTTGCAAGGCCTTACAAGATTCCTGTTTATCAGCAGTAACTGTACCACCACAGGAACCTTGGGGCTCATCCCAGAAGCCCAAGAATGCAACCAAAGTCTATGAAAATGCATTAGCAGAAACTGAAGAGCAATAATCACTTGTAAGTTCTTTCTCTATGGTAGACAAAATTTAAAAAAGGGAAAAGCACACATGCTTACAGTTTTGGCACACTAAAAACAATTCAGAAAGCAGGAAGCAAATGGTTTTTAATGCTTGCTGTTTCACATTAGCAATTTAAAACGTTATCATGTTGTAAGCAGACTAACAAGTAGGCTCCCATGCTAAAGCAGGTGACTGTAATTCCCACAGTGCATCCTGGCAGAAGTGTCTTTAACTGAAACAAATGATGCCTACAGCTTTGAAACAGGAGTCCAAAGTGCTGCTATCACCAGAAACAAAAAAGTCTGAGCTGCTCCAAGAACAGCCCAAAAGACCTCCCTGCCCACTGCCTTGTTACAATGTGTTACAGATAAGCTTGAAAGGTACACCAGGAATGCCTTATGCCAGGATTTTACCCAGTGCTCTATCTAAACTTCAAGCAGGATCACCTGATGCTACAGCTCTCCCTGAAACACCCCGAGTCTTTGGTCCTATGGTAAAACACATCTCCCATTCTTTCCCAGGTCAGCTACAGGTTGGAGATGTACTACACTTGGACACTTTAAGATTAGAGAAGATAAAACAGGTCAAGGAGTTTGAAATATCTGACTGTATTTACCTATTAATGACTGTGTTTCGGACAATTACATCCTGATAAGCTATGCTACCGCAGTTCCTTTTTATTACTTTTGCTGAAGAAATAAAGAGCTTTATCCGTGGCTGTGAAATAAGTTTAACTGTAAATACTTAGAAAATTCTCCTGGTGGTTCCTTCTGAAGCTGACTAACACTAGAGGGCACTGCCCATTTCTTTATTTTATGAAAGGAAAGGCACTGTCCCTCCAAGGGCTTCCCCCTGATTGAGCAATAGTGTTCAGGATGATGAGTTGGTATATCCTAAAAATTAAAAAATCATAACCCCTGCTGACCACAAACATTTAAAATCAGAGTCAACTCTTCTGAAACTATCAACCAGAAAACTAGGTACTGGTATGGGGTTGAGTTTTATTTACCTTTCTGTAACTAGCAAGAGTGACATTTGCTGAATTACCCTTCAGATGATACAGGGCAGGTGTATATTCTTGAACAACAAAGATTCCCTTCGCTCACCACTTCTTTCTACAGGCAGAGCATCAAAGATAACCAGGCTTGTGATACAGGCAGACATGCAGTGAGAGGTAGCAAATGCCTGTTTTCTCACAAGGGCAGTACTTCGGACAAGAGAAGGTCTCATGCTCTAAACCCCCCCACTGTTTATTACTCTGCAATGGTGTTTGCTTTTGCTTTTGCCAAAACAACTCCCTTGCAGAGCAAAGGAAAACAACTCACGCTAGGTGAAAAGGGATTTCTCTAGGTGAATTCGGTACAAATGTGGTGGTGGAGTAGAGGCAGTTTGGTTTGCAATTGGCCTCTTCTCAGAAAGCAAGACAAGCCTTTTAAAGACCTTATTTTATCAGACCACTGGTAGCTTTCAAAAGGGGATGCTATATTTTAAAAGATGACCATCAGAGGCTCAAATTTCACTCTGTATTTGACTCATTTAACTACATTGGGAAAGAGACATTTTAAGGAAAATAATAATTGCTCTTAATATTCTTAATGGAAGTATCGACTTTGCTGCTGCTTTGTATGGGAAAACAAGTGTTTTCATTCCAAATTAATAGAAGGAAAAACAGAGCTGGCTGAATATCGCTTGTTTCAGTCTTGTGTGTTACACCTGACCTCTGACCAACACAGTATCATCCTCCTCCCTTCCTCTTCCATCACACCCATTGAATTAGTCCCTGGGATATAGTAATTTATGTAATATCAGCCTTTTGAGCTATTGGCAAAGGCTCGTGAACATCTGGCTGAGCACAAATGGGAGTTGCTCTGCTTCACTTGCTGCTGCCTGAATGACCTCCACATCTCCCATCCATGCCTCTTGTCTTTAAATTATAATTTCAAGATGAAGCTCCTTTCCTTACAAAAACATAAAAGGGAGATTAACTCCACATTTGATTACATTAGCAGGGTACCTGGTGCAGATCTAATTAAATGACATTTAAAACATTTCCTGCCATTCATTTCTAAAGTCCTTGCATGGGACAGAAGCAGCAATATTCTCTGGCTTCCACTAGCTATTTGCAAACTGCCTAATACTTGGAAACTAAAAACTTAATTGTTGTCCCTGCATCGGTGAAGAAAACATAAGTTTAAGTGCTCACTAGGAAGAATTATTAGTGACTGAAGCAATAGACTTTTAGGATTTAAATGAACTACTAAGACTTCCACCAGAACTGATGGAAGGGAAAAAATAAAGAAGGAAAAAAATTTTTAAAAAAACCCCAATTGTTAAAAAATAACAATTAAAAAACCCCCTCTTTCTGTGAATGGCAAGTACCACACCTCCAAATCCATTACTACACAGTTTTACATGGGTGTTAGTCTATCTGAATGAATTTATACAATATAAAACTAGGTAAAAACTTGAGTAGCACAGCATGAAGTCAGGCATATGGGTCCAATCCTGTGAACAGTCTTCAGGAAGCAGCCTGAAAGACTCCACTGAGTTACTCATGTGGGGCCACAGGTACACAAAGTGCTGCAGATCTATTAAAAAACCTGTATATAAAACTAATGAGTGGAATGTGCCAGTCTTCCACTGCATGACAAACAAATTAAAGCAGTCCTCTAAGAAAAAAACTGGTCCTGTGCCAAGAAAAGTCTCCCTCTTTAGTTTTGCTT
Source organism: Chloroceryle aenea (assembly GCA_013399075.1). Lineage (NCBI taxonomy): Eukaryota > Metazoa > Chordata > Aves > Coraciiformes > Cerylidae > Chloroceryle > Chloroceryle aenea. The sequence continues at coordinate 246,813 of VWZY01011716.1, read as the reverse complement.
TTGTCCACAAAAGATAGTCATAAATGTGTTAGCCAGACAAGTCACTCTTCTTTTCCTCCCAGACCCCCTAGAAAATACACGGAGAAGGGATTCATCCATAGGCACATTGCCCACTATTGCATTAACACAATCGCTGCTTCTGCTGAGATTATTTAATTTTGTCTATTACAGACCTTTGTTTTTTCTTTGAAGTGATATTATTTTCTCTCTATAAACAGTTTGATACATATTAATTCTCACAACACATCACTTGTAAGCTAAAGCTACATATTCTCCCACTGATCCAGTTAAATGATTAGCACTTAGCAAGGAAAAGGCTGTTTCCCACCATAAAGGATCCAAGGCCAAGCAAGTGGCAGCATAAAAAATTTCGGGAAGCCTGGCTGTGCAGCTCTGAGCCCACGAATCCGTCAGCGCCGACTGCTTTGGAGGAATGTGCAGGCTGCCTCCAAGGAATGCCGCCCCAGCTCCCCGGCAGAGCAAAACCTCCTTCCCCTCCTTTTCATTCAGACACACAGCAGCTGCTTAGCTAATTATCTGGGACAGTGGGTCCCCTCAGTGAGCAGGGTTCTTCGCCCCCCTGGGAGAAGTGGTCCTTTGTGGAGAGAGGATCCTATTACCCCTGCATATGAGAAGAGCTCCCCTTCAAGCCTGCATCCTTATTCCCCTTCTCTGTCAAGGGCCTGCAGGTGGGGAGTGGGAGGAGGGGAAGCCACAAAAATAGCCTTGGACATCCTTTCGATCTCATACCCGAAAGCCACACTGGCAGAGGCTTAAAGCAGAGGGTGCAAAGTGTCACCTGCAAACCCCGGGCAGCCCATGGGTTTGGACAGGCAAGCAGGGAGAACTCCACATCAGCATGTCTACTGGGAATTAAAAATAGCCAGCACTTCAGAGCAGGTCTCGACACTTGTGCTTGGGGAGTTTCCTGCCTCTTCAAGGGCAGAAGTCTCTGTTTTCCTGCCACTGCAAGAAGCAGCCATCAGAAACAGTGCCCTGGATTCCTACCAGGAGAGCATACAGTGCAGAAACTCCACTTCGGGGAGAAGGATTGGAGTTAACCTTTTTTGAAAGTTTTTCTGAAGCACCAAATGGCCTAACTTTATTTTTTTCACAATGGAATTAATATAAAACCCTCATCACAAGAACTATTATACATTTAAATTCAGTGACAAATGTATCCACTCCTCCAGGTGCAAGGGTCCTCCTCTAGAAACATACCCTGACTCTACTTCCTATATTTCCATGAAATATGAGATTTAATCATTTTGAGGAAAAGGAATAACAATAAGAAAACTCCAGAGAACTGAGGAGAAAAATGATGATACTGAGGATGAGGAATCAGAGACATGCAACAACAAAGGAACACTGCAAAGAGAAGTACAGAAGAGCAGAGGGGAGTCTGTAAGAGTGAAAACAGACAGCAGGAGAGGTGAACATCTGGAGTGCCACTAATATGAAAACAATAATGCTGAAAGCAAGCAGTAATGCTCAAACTACCACCCAAAGAGAACTAAATTTAAGAATTAGGAAGGATGGAAAGACTGAGCGAGAAACTGGATCATGTATAAAACAGAGAGAGAGAGCGCGTGTGAGCAATCATCCTTTCAGGGTAGCTGCTCTTTCAAAACACATGATTCCTGAACATCCTGGAGACGCCTTCACCCTTGTTTCCAAATTTTAGTCAGTGCTTGACATTCATTGCTAACATAAAGATAAACTACAGCAACATCTAATTCAGTGAGATTTAAAAGGAGGCTTTTACACATATAGCTGATAGAAGGGACTTTGCAGTTTTCATCATACTAAAGGTTCTAAACTGATCTTTCAACCATTTCTACCAAAATTCTGTTCATTCTGCTCGGCTTCAAGCAAAACATGTGCCACGGACAAACCATCAGCCAGAGTTTCCCTTCACAAAGCCCTAAATTACTATTGCTTTGCACCTACAGACCCATCCACATACACGTGGAACTAGGAAGAACATGTCACACTATCTGTACACACTGTGGCAAATAAATGCCAATGATTTATGCTGAAGGAGATACTAAAATGCAGCAAATGTTTATATAGTTAAGTGCAAGAGGAAACCTTAAGTTTTCATCTGCTGGATCCTGGGGGTTACAGCTACAGAAGCTGGCACTCTCCATTTGTTGCACTGTGTTATGCTAAGATCTTAAAAACGGATGGTGTCAAAACTTCCTTTCAATATTTTCATTCCTAACTTACTTAGTGTATTAAGACCCCCACTTACTCATAAGCAAGTGAAAGGAGGACATGTTAAGCTGCAAGGGCTGCAAGCAGGGTGAAGCTGGCTAAAAGAAAGGACTAGGGCTTTTCCCTTCATTTTATACCTCTGTGCTCGCTACTGTTTTCCCAAGTCTGTGCTGCAGAAACCTATCTAAGTTGTCTTCTACTGCTGCTGTGCAAAAAAGGATATAAAACACTAAAAAGTCCAGCAGCAGGAGAGCACAACAGAAAGTTTTACTTAGATTGTGAAGTAAAAATTAGAATGGGACATTAAAATCCAGAGTAAACGAGGAATCACTTAACTGCAAAGAAAGCAGCAGTGAGACACCTGAATGGCTCAAGTATTTCAATGCTTAAAAAACCCCAGGCTTTATAAATTACTTGTCTCTGGAGAGATAAAGAAAAGGCAGGGAGTGTTCATCACAAAAAAAAATAAAATTTTTAGAACTGTTTTTTGTGGTCAAGCTAGAGTTAGGTAATTATCACCAGGCTGATTCCACAAAAGACATTTGCTGCCCTCTGTGAGCTGAAAGCTGTGAACAAAGCGGAACAACGAAGCATCTTTGAATCCAATTACCACATGAATATCACCACAGCTTTTCTTTCCATTGCAAAATTACTTCGCTCACATGTATCATTTCTGATTTTAGAAGCTAGAATGCAGAAATACCCTTTCCAGCTACAGTTCCCACCCAGTCTGATACCTTCTGGTAACTTTGAACACCTTGGGAAAGCCTGCTGTTGGAAATGACAGCAGTGAAGGTAAGTACGCTGTGTAGGTCCATGGACAGAGTATAGATCTAGAACAAATTGCTCAAGCAGCTCAATCTTCCTTCCTTTAAATAAAAAGCAACACTAGAAAGGCATATTCAAAAGTTACAGCCTTGCCAACATACTAACAAAATAAAGCTCCTCTGCCTCTTCAGCTTATTCATTCCAGCCATGGAACAGGCACTGTAGCGTACTTCCCTGTCATGCTTTATTTATACAGGTCCTCTCCACTTGAATGCAAAAGGCACTAATATGCTCTTTAGTTCTGAAGTGCAGGAAACAGCACTTCGGGCTGATAACTTCAAAGGAGGGCACTTCTGCGTGTCCAAAAAATGCTGTGATTGCTCTTCTGTAAAAGTCAAAGGGTTACAGAAGGGAAAAGGCTGTGTACCAAGGTCAAATATTACAGCACCATATTAGAGCAAGTGGTGAGGGAAGAGTCTTAAGAGGTCATCTTGTTGATCCCCATACTAATGCAAAATTGTTCCCTAGAGAGTAATACAGTACAAAAGTAGTTGTTATACTAAAATATAGGTTACAAAATATAAGTGAATGGGGCCAGGGAAAATTGCTAGAAAAGATCATAACATAGGAGAACTTACTGCTTTCTTTAGAGATAACTGTAACCAATCTGAGGCTAAAAAATATTCATTAAAAAAAAAAAAGAGTATGTTGAGGCTGCTCTTTAGCGTTTGTTTCAGTTTACAGCTAGGTCTCCAGACTGCTGACCTGTATGCTTTTGCTTGAACAAGCACATCAGTGCCTCTTGGATTACAAGCACTTAAAACCAACATGCTAGTCATGATTTGAGTTTTCGGGGGTTATTCCATTTTAAACACAGTGCCAACACGCTGCCCTGCATGCTTGATCAGTATTCGTTAACAAAGTGCAACAAGCAAATTACAGCAACCTATCACCTAAAAAAAGACAAAATATTTAGGCACACGCCCGCTATCCCTAGAATGATGGATGCTTCATCTGTGCTGACAACTTGGCAAGCGGCAAAACATCCAAGCACAAAGACATGCCAGGTTTGTGCCAAGAACGTGAATGAGCTCCTGAGCTTCAAGTTCAGACCAAGTTTTACTGTTGCATAAGACAAGCCAAAATATGCCAGAGATTATCTCCATGTCTAGGTTTTTCCAGTGAATCCAGTCCATCCTCAGGAAGTGCATCAAGATTTACCAGCCTTTGGACCTCAGAGGATGCAGCGTCCTAGCTGCATGAGTTTGACACCATCAAAGGTCATTCAAAAATTTAAACCATGACTATAGCCCACACACCTGATAGCAAGGCAACAGGAAAAAAGTAGCAGCAGGTGGAGATGAAAATCTCAGAGCTGCTTCTCCTCAGACTGAGGCAATGCTGTGTGTATCTTTAAGTCCTTGAGTCCACATTGACTACGTGCGAGATGTTCCAGTCTCACAGTCACACTGCTGGGGGTAATGGGTTTCAACTCAATGTTGGGTGTTTTTTGACCATTTGGAGTGACCAAGACCAAGCATCCACCACAACATCCTCATGTACGAAGAACAGTAAACACGCCTGTGACTGAGACACAGAATATATATTAAGGATGAATATTTATTTGCACTTCAGTATCACCCAGAAGCATCAGCCACACATCCATGAAGATCCCTTCTGAAAAGTTTCTAGAGAGCGCACGCAACTCCAGTGGAGATTCATCTATAGCATTTTTCCCTAAAATTAATTCCCCCAATAAACATAGACTACAAATGGAAATGCCACAGCGTCTCTAGGATGTTTATTTCAATATTTCACTACATTTAGTGAAGAAGATACCAATTTCTAAACATTTTCTTCATTTAGATTTAATTTTCAGATATCTTCAGCCTGAAAATTCTTGTAATATCTCCACATAACAGCCCTTTCCTTATACTAAACAACTTTACTTGTAACTCATATTTCCTAAACTTCCGATAGTCTTTCTCATTCTTGTGTATATACATCCTCTAATGAATTCACATCTTTAAATGCCCAAACCCAGAGAGAGCAATTCAACTAAAGTGTAACTGGTTTTGAGTAAAGAGGAGTAAGAGCATTTCAACAGATGAAGACTTGGGTTTGATTTAGCATTAGTCACACAGAAAACAATCCCTCAAGAAATAGTCTCATGGTTCCTAGCAGACGTGATCTCAGTCGAAAACACAAGACTAGTTATCTGGCTTTGTTCAAAAAACTTGATCTGCTTTTTTCCATGTCTTGATGTGTTTTAGGTTTCTGGAAGGATCCTTCTTTAGGATATATAAAGGATATAGTTAAAATAACAGAAATTAAGTTAGCAGAGGCTGATCTGCAACAGAAAGGGGATAAAGAAATATCAAATGTGCAGGAGGACAGAGTGTAGCATAAATACTTTTAGCAGATGTCAAAGTAATTCAGGGTCAGCAAGTTTCCCATCATTCTGAAATTTCTGCGACACATGAAAAATGCACCACTTTGGCAACTGAAAGGAAAAGAAAGCCCCAGGAATAAACTGGAATGGAACCACTAAGATCCTGATCTAAGACCATGCAAATACATCAATCTCATGCAATGTGGATACCAGGTTGTGCATTTGGCCAGTCCTCATGCTGTAGCATGGGGAGGCTTGAAGGTCCCGCTATCTGCCAGCCAACTGACCTCCCAGCATTTCTACCACTGCTGCACCATATGCTTCGTCATCTCCTGGGTCACACTGGTGTGTGTTTCACGCAGGTGGCTGGCACATCACTGCTGCATCTGCCATACAGTGCCTTACAGCAAGAGGGACATGAACAAGCGTGCCAAGAACATTGCACAGGCACCATGATAAGGGTAACACCAGTAAAGGGAGGTGACAAGATTCTCAAACTTCACATGTGGTACTCAACAGCCCAGCAAGAGAGCACTGCAGTTGCTATCCTTTGTTCCCGTGCAATTTATTTGTCCTCCAATTGCTATTTTTTATTACTGCTCAGGTTGTTGTGAATATAAAGGCTTCTCCAGCAATAGGGACACACCTTCATACTCTCTTAAGGACCTCTACATCAGACTGCAGAAGACTTAAGAGTGGAAGCACTTAAGTACTTCACATCCTTAGAAAAACAAGGTAAAAGCAGGATACTGATCTACTTTCCAAGTATTATGATTAGAAAAAGGGAGGTGCCCAAAGCCACAAATACTAAAAGCAGGAAATTACTTGTAAAAGACTGTATTCATCAAGTGGGAACTTCACTTGTGGAAATTGTCCCCCATTTTCAAAGGAGAAAAATATCCTAGATTTTGCAGGAACAAGATGTGTGATACTGGTGGGCTCCACAACAGTACAGTTGGATAGAAAAGTGAGAGAGAGAGAACAGAAAGAAAACATCTAAATAATCGTTTCATCCCCATTAACAAATACAACAAATAAAAACCTCTGTGCTAAATGCTTCTTAGTTCCTTCTGGAAATCAGTGAGTTTGCTGAAATGCATTAACCCCACAGGTCCTACACAGCAGTACAAGAGAAGCTTATATATAAAACCAGCTACTGCTCTGGCAACATATTTTCCCTTCTGAAACAAAAGCTGGACCATGCCCCCCTAGCTAATGGTGCACTGCCCACTGGGGCACCAGCTCTTCACCTCTTTCATCATCTGCAGAGACAGAAGCAAAACAGACCCTGGAGCACACATAGTCTTACTTAGACTGATTTCCCACTTAAGTAGGCCCCCCTCTCCTCCATGTGAACAGATTTCCTAACAAATAATTTAAAGGAAAAGTCACTCAAACTGTTAGGTTCTTTTCCGTATGGCTCAGTCCTGTGCTGGCTCAGGGAAGTTTCCAGGCAAGTTTACAATGGGAACAAAATCCCATTTCTGCAGCTTAACAGCTGACCAACCCAAACAATTGTTCTTACTACATGCAAACCTCAACGCGTGTGTTTGTTAAAACCAGTAACAATAAAAAGCTACTTCTGAAGCACCTAAGAAGAGTTTTCTTTCTTCTCCTCCCCAGTGGACTGTCTACCCTCACAGCGCTCTCCACATACCACCTACCATCCATTTATATTTTCAAACATTCCCCAAGTGCAATTTCTGTTTACCATACTGTGTGGCACTTGGCCTGAACTTGTTCAACACATGTTCATGTTATTTATCCAAACTCATTCATCACAGTCATAAACCATCTGACAGATGATGGAGGTTTTCCAGTATGTATCAGGCCTCTTGCTTAATTCAACTGCTGATTATTTCCACCTCTAAGTAATTTGAGCAAAGCCACACGAAAGCATTCAGCTATACTAAATCTTTCTCCATTCGTTATTAGTTCAGTTGCTGGCTGTAAAAAGCTCTAGGCTCTGCTTACCTAATTAATCAGGACAATATCAGCTATAGACACACATGTACTGTATATACATGCACACATAACATATACACACATTAGTTATATATTATATATTTATATATGCATATCTGTTGTATACATTAATTATACATATTCTACACATATAAATGGAATATGGGGTTTTTTTAGGAGGACCCGTGTGATAAAAAAAGCTTAATTGCCATGATGATTGGAAACTGTAATTCATAATATAAATACATCCAGCTGCTATGTGAAGTGTTTTCTCTCTGCAAAATGTAAGGTCCTTCCACATTGGTGCCTCCCTTTCCCTCATGTTAGTGGAGAACTGGAAGAGCATAGCAATCCTTTGAGGCCACAGCTCTGGTCCTTCTACTCTGCAAACCCAACCTAGGGTTAATACCAGATTCCCAGAATATCTTACACAGCTTGTAGTCAAGTGAAACCTACAATTAACTCTTCAGAAATGCCAGAATTTGTGTTGCTTCTCTTTCTCACTTTACTATTCTTTTCAGGTACAGCTACCACCATTTCCTCCATCCAACGTGTGTGGTAGCTCAAAGACTACAGATGTGGTGATTAGGGCTGTCTCTAAAGCCCATCAAGAAAAAGATACTGATGCAGAAGTTACTAATACACCAGTGTGCTGTACAGTCTTTCCTGATGTGTTGCATCAAGTGATTCAACTGATCCTGCATTACTCACCAGTGAAGACACTCTCTCTTCTCTACTCTTTCTATCTGCCGATAACGATAATTCTTCTCGTGAGGCAACCACATGAAAACCACAATTAACTGTGTAGTAAAAGTCAGTCTCCCAGCGCAGAATAGTTGTAGTACCTCTGCTAAAACTTGAATATTTCCAGCTTCCTGTTGTAGGCTAAAAGAATCTTGGAATCATAGAATGGGGTTGGAAGGGACCTTTAAAGGTAATTTAGTCCAGCCCTCTCTGCAATGACCACAGACATTTTCAACTAGATCAGGTGGTTCAGAGCCCCTCCCAACCTGACCTGTTTCCGCAGATGAGTCTTTCTAACGCCTCTCTGAACAACCTGTGCCAATGTTTCACTTCCCTCAGCGAAAAAATGTCTTCCTTATAATTACCCTAAATCTCTTTTAATTTAAAACCATTATTCCTTGTCCTATCACAAGAGGCCCTGCTAAAAAGTCTGTCTCCCTCTTTCTTCTAGGCTGCCTTTTAATTGCTGAAAAGCCACAGTAAGGTCTTCCTACAGCTTTCTGTTCTCCGGCTGAACAACCCCAACCCTCTCAGCCTTTCCTCATAGGAGAGGTGTTCCAGCCCTCCGATCGCTTTGGTGTTTCTCCTCTGGAGCTGCTCCAAGACATTCATGTCCTCCTTTTGCAAAAGGCCCCAGAGATGGACACAGTAAAACAGGTGGGGTCTCATCAGAGCAAAGTAGAGGGGACAGAATCACCTCCCTCAACCTGCTGGCCGTGCTTCTTTTTATGCAGCCCAGGATAAAGTTGGCCTTCTGGGCTGTGAGAGCACACCGACAGGTCATGTCCAGCTTTTCATCCACCAGTACCCTCAAGTCCTCCTCCACAGGGCTGCTCTCAGTCGCCTCATCCCACAGCATGTATTGTTACCAAGGGTTGTCCTGACCTAGGTGAAGGACCTTGTACTTGGTCTTGTTGAACCTGATGAGGTTCACACAGGTCGACTTCTCAACTTTGTCCAAATCTCTCTGGATGAATACTCAGATATCCTTATTTGAATCCCTGAGAAACCAGCCAACATCCCTCAAGCAAACAAAGATGTGGAAGTTCTCTCCCTGATTGATGCCTGCTGGTCAGGGTCTCCAAATTCTGTTGTGCCTCACAGAACAGACACTCCTGTCTTAGCTACAAAACGAAATGATTCCTGCTAAATCTTATGGTCATGAAACTACAGGTCCTGTTTCAGCCACATAATTTCCCAACCTTAGCTACTTACCTTGATCACGTACAAACACAACCATTCCTGAACAACAAAGCTGCCTTTGCAAAATGCTCAAGGAGTAGCTGGCAATGTGAACACTAGACAATCACTCAACGTTCACCCTTCACAAGCACTCACAGCTTTGTATAGCCCTCATGACTTCACCAAAGAAATACTGTGAAAGATTCAATACGACTTTTATGTAAATGGATTTATGACAATGGTATGCACAAAGGTACCATTTCTTCTCAGCTAGCAAGGAATTTTCCATTTTCCCATCAGCTCAGCTAAACCAAACACAAGTATATGTTAAAACAATCAAAAAGTTCTGGAGTCTGTAGCTTAGAGGTATTCAATACCTGCCTGGACAGTCTTGAGCAGCCTGCTCTGGCTGACCCTGCTTGGAGCTGGGGAGCTGGACAAGACAAGCTCAACAATTGTGTGAATAGTCTTCAAACAGTTCTGCATAGTTTCTCATGCCGTTGACAGAACTGATGCATGCACATATTACAGCACACATGCTACACACGTTCAGCTACTTAATGCAAAGATTTATAATTCCAAGCTATAGGAAAACATAGCAATGTAAAATCCATAAAATTACAAATTCACTTAGTATAAACTTCATAGTGCACTAAGTCAATGTAGTTTGAATCAGGTCCTACACCTGGAACACAAACTGTGTTCTACTTTCTGTGATTACTGAGCACAAGCCTTTTTACTTCTTGTCTCTTCCAGAAGGAAGATCTTTTATTGTTCCTTTTCTCTGCATACTTCACATTGTTCATTAATCATACTGACACAAGTCTATAACCACAAAACTAGAAGCAAGCGAACAGGCTAGGATTTACAAGAACATTAAAAGGACCAGATCCTCCCTTCAGAATTCCCAATAGGCTTTCCAGATTTAAAAAACAAAACAAACCACCAAACGAACAAACAAACCAAAAAAACCAAAAACACAGTCTGAAAAGTGTTTTATGTGCTACAGGAATTGAAGACTCTTCCACTGTTCCTGAGAAACCCACAATTGTCTGCTGCATGGTGTGTTTGTCTCATACGTGTTTTTCCCCTTGAAGAATTGTGTAAAACATTATGAATTACATCATCCATATTTTAACTTGACAGCACTAACCAACCTGGGCTGACCTCAGAGTAAATAAATAATTCCCTATCCTTTCTCAATTCAGATATGCTACACAAATGTATTTCAGACTGAATCTGTAAGGAATTCTGAATGATTTAGTTTTGTAGAGTTGTAATTTACACCGTGTTGACGTTACTTGGTGGCCAAGAAACACATGGACCAAATTACACACGATTTAAGGGACTCTCACAAGGACAGAAATGTCCTGCGTGAGGCCCAGGGAGAAGCTGCAGTGGGAAACTGAGAATGAAAAATCTCCACTTCCCTTAAGTGAACTGGATCTTTGCTGCTGCCTTGGAGAGTCCGTGTTTGAAGAGCTAGTATGGATTCGACTCTTTTGACTCTCTCCATCACCCATCCTGTCATTATTTCTAAAGCCTATACAGAACCACTGGAAGATAAGGATGGTGATGGGAGATGAGTACAGAAGGCAGCTCCAGCATGAAAAGAATAGCATTTATAGATCTGATTGTATTCTTTTGCATTTAGAAAACAGGAAAATGTGGTTCCTTAGAAGAAACGCAGAACATATTATTGCTGCCATCTACACAAGGAAAACTCTGTAGAAATAACCAATTGCTCAAGGTTGCCTTCGTGGTGCTTCTGGTCTGCAACCAGTACCAATCCTTCATACAGAATGCTGACAGTGAAGTTGAAGGGACACAATACCATAAGAATTTTTTTTTCTTCGCACTGAAGAGCTATTTGTTACTGTATGCTTCTTTATTGCTCTTGGCTTGGGCTTTTATGCAAATCAGTGCCCTACAGCCTACTGCTATATATGAAACAACCTCTCAAGTGTGTACAAAAATCTTCAGCTGGTGCACAATTTGGCAACTTGCTTGTTAAGTGGCATTTTAATTCATGATCATACTAAATCCATGATGTATAATCTGCTTGGGCAGCCTGCTAGTTTTAAGATGTTAGTCTAGACCTATAAAGCCCTAAATGTCTTGGAACCTATTTATCCAGGAATCAAGCTTCTTTGGAGATTTTCTGATGAAAGAACATTTATAATCAGAAAACATTGGTCATTAAATTGGAAAAACTTCATTCAAAGTCACTTGTAGCCAACAAGCTTTCTTTAGATCCAAGACAGGATCCCAGAGAGGTTTGCCCACATTCATTATAGCTGAGGACCTAGGAAAGATATCTTCAGTCTTAAGACAGTGCTGTGGAAAGCTGGGAGGCTGCACCTTAGGGAGGCAAATCACAAGGGAACGAACTACAGGTTCTTAAAGACTGAGAGCTCTCGACGCCCAAGCTGTGCTGCAGGCATCTGAGAAGGCACAATCCAGAAAAATGTGCATTTCAGCCACAAATGTAAGCAACAAAAAACTAACTTGTACTCAAAGTACCTTCATTTAAATATAATTTTTCTGCAGAGGTATTAAGGTGGCATTTCCTGAGTAGTTTCTGAGCTGTGCCACAGAATATTGGGTGTGTTTGTGAAAGCTCTGTCACTCCTTTCTCCCTGCAACTTCAGGGGTTTGCATGTCTGGAACAATCTTATTTTTTTCCGGTGTTTTATTAACAGTCGCTTTCTGAGAAATGCCAGGTGGCACCATGCCCAGAAGCGCTTGCCAGCTAATCTCGGAGGATTGGGCATTATGCCATCTGAATTAAAAGAGCTCAACTCTAACTCACTGATAACATTTAGGAATCAAACCAATAAAATGGGGAACAAAAAAAAAAAAAAAAAAAAGAAATAAACTCAGAAAGCACACAGATGATGACTTTTACTGAAAATGTATACAGTTATGGAGAAAGAAAACAAAATCAGTAGCTGCCTTTTCTCCAAAACTTAAATAGGGTTCAAGTAAGAATAATCTGCTATGAATTCATTAGTTTGTGAATAGCAAAAAGAAAAAAAGGAATTTGCACATTTAACTACAAAGGTAACATCACAGGGTTCCCTGCAACAGGCAGCTCATGCTTCAGGCAGGCTGTGCTGTGCCACTCACCCCACGAAGCACAGAGGAGAAAGAGGGGCAAAAAGAATTTGCATCTGAAGGGAACAATGGACTTTTACCCGCTATCCCATCTTCCTGTCATTTTGAAAGGTTCTTCCTAAAATAAAGACATTTAATTTATGAAGACCAATAAAATCATAAATAGTCAGTTAAAAAGCCTGCATAATCCTCTCCAACTTGGTCCACAACAGCAATAAAACATGGGATACTTCAGCATGTGCACGTAGACAAGTAGACAAGTACACAGACAAACAATTCTATAAATGATAAACTTTTTCAATCAGAAGTTTTTAGATTTTATAGGCTAGAAATTCCCACGTAAAACACAACCCACAGGAGGGGTATGGGAAGGAAAAACACAAGGCTAATAAGGATGTGACTATTAGGAAATAAAACAATTCTAAACCATTTCCTATAACACAATCAAATAAAAATATGGGAGGCAACTTTGGCTTACTTTGACTACTGTCTTTATAAAGCATATCTGTGTTATTTACATCATCTCCTTTATTCTTTCAGATACCTTGAGTCAGTAGAGTACAATTATTTTTCCTTCCATTCCTTTGCACACGCCTCGGAAGGTCAGCTAGTTTCCTTCTTGGAGTATTTCATAGTTTAATTAACAGAGACAACAGCTAATAAAATTAAATAAGTCATACAGAGAAAATTATTATTTTCCTGAGACATAATGAAATTCAGGAATTTATTATAGAAGAAGTAACCACAGAGTGGGCAGTGAACACGTCTCCCTCCACTTTACAACAAGGCACACTCTGCAGCGTAAAGCAGTTTGAACTTTGATTAGTACAAACTACCACAGTTCAGATTGATGGGCCCAGAAAAGTCACTTGCTATTTCAGTCCCGTTTACAAAGCACAGACATTAGCAGGCATTTTAGCACCCTTCAGACAGAGGTGGATATTTCAGAGAGCTCATAATCTTATGTGAGACTCTTGCCCTCTCTCCACCTTTGTCACTCTGCCTGCAAAGCCCCTCATCTATCCTGCTGCCTGTGGTCACCTCACACTCCCCAAGGGGGGACGTCTGGAGGTGACAGCCAAGTGCCTACTGGAACTGTGCAAGTACAAAAGGCGTTTACCTGCTCCTGCCCAGAATGCTGCTTTTAACGTCAGCCCCAAGCTAGACTTGCAGTAAAACATTCCGGGGTGCAGTCTGAAGCAGAGAAGATAGCAATGCTCCCCTGGCTTCCCCATGGGGTCTGCTGGACTGCCCCAAAGTGTCAGCACTTCTGTGCAAGCACACTGGCCTGGCTGGGGAGAGGCCTGCTAGTGCCGAGGGGACAACTGTTCTCACGTGGATTGGGTGGCTGTTCCCTGACTGGTTTTCCATGTAGTACACCCTCAGTGGAGGCATAACACAAGGCTTTTCACAAAAATCCATCACTGCCTCCTGTGATCCACTTTCTCTCCCGCAGATGCAGCATGACAGCCCATGCTGGTGGAACACAGGAAGGACAGGAGCCCAGAAGAGAACCCCAAAGCACTCCTGCATCCTTTCTGCTGATGACCACATTAAAAACAAACAAGCAGAACACTACTGAAACACTGAATTTTATATGTATCTTAATTCTAAAACATACATTTCTTCAAGTGAGAATTATATCGAACTTGCTATTGACCCAGAGAGGAATTCAGAAGAAAAGAGACTAGCTTCTGAGATACTATCCAGAAAACTGATGACTACCTAATTTATTAGCTATGAATCATTCATATTTTCCGTTTCTAGAGTGGTTCCTGAAACTTGCTCTTGACAAGATAGGCAACAAAGCAAGACCAGAACTAAACTTCACTCCAATGATAGCAAAGCAGATCAAATCTAGAAATTAATGAAGGACAAGAAGCATAATTACAGATGATACTTGTACAAGGTCACTTCCCATAGCCCAGCAGTATGTTTTTTATAATGATCTTTTCGCTGCTGTAGGATTGGATTAGTTACAGTGCCAAAGATAGTCAGATTTTTAAATACTTCCATATATCTAGGTTTTCTCAAGGGCATAATACACCTTACAGAAGTCTTCAGGACATCATGTTACAGATAGGCATCAACAACCCAGATCTGTGTTCTCTGTCCTGTTAGGACCATTGCCAATACTAACCAATCAGACAAGATGAATTCACAAGAAATATGGGGGGAATACTTAACATATGCACATATACAAACTCAAGCAAATAACCAAAGTATATTGTGCCATTTGCATCTTTCAGATACCTTGATTTTAGTCACACTTTTGATCAAAATACATAGTTGCTTTCTTCTATCAGTAATATGGCTGATAGTTTATTAAATACTTGAATACCAAAAGAGACATTTTGCTGAAAAATTACCTGTCCTGAAAGGTGTAAAGCAATACCCTACTGCATCTGCTTTTACTTTGGCATGCTGGCCTCTTCCCAGCATGAATGAATGTGACAGCAGACAGGTTACAGTTTACAATTTACATACAAGTAAAATACCCTTGTTAAACAAGTTGGTTAGTCATACACCATCAGAGAATCGGCTCACTTCAAAATCTTTGAGAAAGGAAAAAAAAAAACCACCAAAAACCCAACCCCCCCAAACCCCCACACAACTAAGTTCCTGTCAGAAGTGACCCAGGACCTTAACTTCAAATGCAAATACTCCCTGAGCCCTAGATTCACAGATGAGGCTGAACAAGGTAAATGTGCTCTTTGTACAGACTATCAAACAAATGAGACTTCATGATGCAATTAAAATCAAGCACCATTTTTCTGTCATTACATCAGAATGTCTCAAGAAATCAACAATTCTGAAGCTGGAGCACTCTTGCTATACTACGTGTGCTGTCAGAGGCAGGTCAAACCATTTGGGAATCCTGTCTGGCTTCCATTTCCCCTGACAGTTACTTCCTTAGTGCTAAACTATCCATACACTGCAAGGAATATTTCCCTTTCCTTTTGAGATGACGCCCTTTGAAAATCCAAAGTAAAAGAAATCCTTTGCAGGTGGATGGAAATTGTTTCCCAAGCTACAGCCTGCAGAGCATCCCTGCATTACCTACCTACCCACCCACCAAAAAATTTGGCCATAAGAAACATATTTATGTATTCCCTGGTCATTTTTTTTGTCTTCTCTCAGATTGCTTTCTGAAGGGCAAAGTAAAAGACAGTGAATAGATTTGCGTAAGTGATTTGGCAGGAAAATTACTTCACACGGCAGCATTTCCATATCATGCCAGTGGCACAGCACAATGCTGGTCCAGCAGCACAAATGGACATCACACCAGTTCATGCTGTCTGGAGGTAAACGACCATCCACCCTCCTATACCCCCAGACTGCAAAATCCACAGACAAAGTTCTGTCCAAATTTTCAGAGATGAAACAAGGGCAAAAATGAACATTTTTGTTTGCTTGTTTGTTCGTTCTTTCTTTCTTTCCCCAGCTACAAAACAAGCATGAAACCCAGTGAAAGGTTACTGTAAATTTAGCAAAGCTACAGTGTTGCAGTATGCACACATGCTGCTTGCACTTTCTTTATCTTCTTCGTCAAAAGTAGCTTTCACACAAGTCCTTGATTGAAATCCTTGAATCTTCTACTCATTTGGCTCACTTAGATGAAAGCCCAGAACATAAAAACTTTTGTTTTCATGCCATCCGCAGCAAGTGGAACCAAAGCAAAGACTTGACAGCTATTTTATGTTTGAAATATTGGCTTCAAAGCAATGGGGACATCAGTGTGGGTGGGCCTGACGCTACAGCTGTCTTAAAACAAAGAGCCTATATATCAAAAAACCCCCACAAGAGACAGATTTAACCGGAATGAATTACATCCAGCAGATATGAGGATGAGGAAGAGGACATATGTATGTTCAGGGAAAGTGGGGGGAGAAAAGCAATGATGAAGATTAAAAAAAAAAAAACAAACCAAAACAACTTAATGTTGTATTCAATTCCAGCTGTAACCATTTACATGGAAAGTATTTTCAAGAACTATATCACTGTATCACACTAGGAGCAATACCTTATGAAAAGGGAATAGGTACTTGAACTGGTAATGAGGCAAAACACTCAAAAAGGGAGTCACTTAAATTACATGCTTGCTTTCAACTAAGACATCCTTTGCATCTACAGAACTTACTTTGAATAACAAGGACCATACCAGTCAATGAGGTGGATCATGCTTTCCATCTGTACACTCCATTGCAATGGATTCAGGGTGATTTTGCTATTTAAGCAACAAGAAGTCGCAAATGTACTAAAATATCACACCCACACAATTCTTGTCAGCAGGTATTGTCAAAATAACAGAAAGCCTTATTTTATAAGCAGAAGAGAAACAAATGAAGATAAGGGGGCACATCATTGCCACAATACTCAGTGTCAGCGCCTGAGTTTGCAAATGGAGTTTCATAAGCAAATATTTTGATTGCAATATTCATTTAAAATATTTGTCAGGTTTTCAGATACGAGGAGCTGTATAATTCCCTTGCTTCTCTCCTCTTACTGTTCCATCTGCCAAAGCCAGCTACTTTGTTCACAGACAGCAGCGGTATCTTCCTATGCACGCTGTAGCAAACAGGCTATTAGGAAGTAAATCAACATGGGCTCATTTCTCTCCCTCCCTCCTGGGATTGCACACAACAGCCTAACACAGCCAGACAGAGTTACCTCACTTCTGAAGGACCCACTTTACAAATGAAAGATGACAAAAATTTCACCTGCTGCTCTGGAAAGGCCAACAAGGTCCACACACACACTGTGCTTGAAGATGGTGTTTCATCAGCATCTCAAAGTTGAGCTGGTCCACCTTTTGGACATGGCCATTACAGACTTGAGACAAGAAGTGAGGACTATAATGGCATGCACCCAAGTCATGCAGAAGATAATACCCTGACACCTCCCTTGGAAAAGATGGTACTCCAGGTTGTGCTGCCATGTGCCAGGCAACAAAAAAAACCTCTCCCTTGGAGCTGGGAGCTTGATGAGCCCACACCACATGTACCCACTGCTCTCGACAGCCTGAGTTGCAGGCTGAGGATCCGTGTGGCCAGCAACAGGTACTATCATTAGCATGGACAGAAGTATTAGTTTAAATCAAATCAGGTTATCTTTGTATTGTAAATCTCTCCTCTCGAACATTCATGCATTCAAACTTGATGGTCACCCCCTTTTCATGAGAGTGATTTGCGTGTGGAAGCTGGGACCCTTAGACCAAGAATAACCATTTGCTGGGGGCAGAGGGAGCTACTCGATACCTACAGAGAGAGGACATACATGGCTCTGTTTGCTCCCAACAGGGCATTTTATTTCAGGGGTTCTCACATAGATGAAAGCTTGAACTGTCTTTTGCAAACCTCCCTTTCTTTTGCTTTTCCTCTTTGCCAACTACGAGGACTCTAGAGTCACTGATAACAAAAGCAGATGTTTACAGCCACATGGGAAGCTTCTCTGTATACAGTGGCTACTGCATTACATCGCATTAGTCATTCCATGACAGCTACCATATGTATCACATTGATCAGTAGCCATTTTAAATCCCATTGACAGTGGTGGGATTAGATGTGCACAAATATTAAATTGTAGACTCCTTCCCCATCTGGTGATTTTAAAAATGGTTCTCTAAAACACTGGTTTTCTTCAGGATCTTCATTCCCCCAACTTGTGGGGCTGGTTGCATACCCTGTCAAGAAACAAAAATGAGGTTTTCCTAGCACTTAACTTAATGTGATCACAGGATCACATTAAAACCTTCACACTGTCTGACATATATTTTAGAATACAATATTTATCTTCTATTTTGTTCTGGAGACAGTGAAAACAGCTCTGTCATTCAACACAGCTGTCGTCCTAGGGAGTTTCCTCTGTTTTAGAAAATGTGGAATGCAATGTGGGCTTCTGGATGAAGAAACAAACATCTTTAATATAACTCATTTATATATTCAGGTTAGTGCTATCTGGCCATGACAGGGAACAACAACAACAAAAAAAACCCCCATCAATCTGAATTCCTTCCTCCCATCTACTTAATTTTGTTTGGTTGTTTTTTACCTCCAGTTCAGCATAGTTTAGCTTATTGTTCCACTTCACCAAATGCCTTCTATCTGACACCAAAGCTCTACATTCTGACCATCAGCTTTGCTTTCATCTGTACCAAACCCAGTGCTGGGGTGCCCCGATCTTCTGTTAGCTCCACAGTCATCATTACAACCGAGACCTGATATCACCAGTATAGTTGCTAGGCCACTTGGAAAATATATGGATACAATTTACAGACTATGTATTTCCCTGAAATTCCAATCACAACTTTAAATTAGTAACTCACACAAACATCAGTTAACTCATCAGCTAGAAGATATTTGTATTAAATATACATGCACAGCAGAACCTGGGATTTGACATTGTTACAATAAAGTCTTGAGGAGATAGCCTCCTACATTGCCTATGCTGGGCAGAAATGTGAAATTTCATATTATTATAGGATTATAACTTTGGGGGATGCTGGGATCCAGCTACTGTAACCAGAGAAGCCCAGTTCCAGTGTTCATTTACTGTCACGATGGGAACAAGCTGTCTTTACAAAGCTGATTTCATGCTCAGGACAGTTCCTGCTCAGTCACCACCATGGCTTAAGGCTTTCAGGGCCCACATGGTGGCAGGGCTCCAGGAGGCTCTCCAAAACACTGGGGACCTGGTGAGACCAAACTGCCTGTGTCTAAAGAAAGACTTGAAATCCCCTTGGCAAAGGTGGCTGCAGCGATGCCATTTCTACACAGGGGTAACATGCGGGGGAGTCTATTTGCATTCACTCCCTGTCCTCCCCAGACCAAACAGGAAATAAAAAATAAAAAAGCAAACTTTGCAAATAAATGTGTATAGTATAGTGGCAGGCTTTTCTTACTAGACTCCCCTAGAGTATCTGATTTTTTTTAAGGGTATTTGTGAATGATCTTAGGGTCAACTCAAGCTTTGTATTAGGTTGAATTCAATACCACTGAATGCCCTTCTAAAAGATAAGCAGCCTCAAATGTTTATCTCCTCCAGTATCACCTTGTCTTAACTTCATGCAAAGCAACTGTTGGGACTACAAATTCAAGGTTGTGTTTCAACACATAATCCCACTTTTTTTTGCCTGTGTCATACAAAGTTACAAGTATCATGTTACTGGCATCAGATTTAATCAGACCTCTCGACAGCACTTGCACTTTGTGCAAGAAAGATGGGTGAATAGAGGATTTACAGTCAGGAACATTTTCTCTAAAATAAAAAAGTTTGTGCTTTGCATGACAAAACAATGCTCCGAAAATTACAGCATCTGTATCTGAGGCAACCCCTAAGGAGGTTAAGTCTCATCAGGACATTCCCATCCAGTAACCCAACTGACAGCTTCTGCCAGCTGCAAGCTAATCCCATCAAGGTAAGCACTTGCTTAAGCTTTCAGGTGAGAGAAGTAGGACATATGTGGCTGCATGCACATGTTTCTCCTTAGATATCAACTACTGCTTCTCCAGCTCTTACACTTGTACGATAAGTGTTTTTATAAGCTTTTCTCTCAGACCAAAAATAACAACAAAGAAAGTGATCTTGGAGCTGAAGAAACGGTTTGCATTTGAGCAACATAAACACAATACTACTCCTGCAAGCAGGGTAGTAAGCCTTGACTTAATAAATGCCTTGGCACTTTCATTATGAATAAAGCCCTGAAGTCAAAAATACCATTTGTGTGCAAGATTAAATATCAGTCCAGCACCATCTTGGCACCCCATAATTAAAATGGGCAGAGTAGTATTTTCATATTTAACAGAAATTCAGATACGACTTCAGAGCAGGCTACTTTGAATTGTTTTATGATAAATTTATAAGCACAAGTCAAACATACAGAGATTTCTTAATAGATGCAGGACAGCACCAAACATTTGTTACATTCAGAACATATTAGTTTTAATTTAAAGGGAACAAAGGCAAATCTGATACATCCTGCACAAATACGTAAAACTTCAATCTCCAGCCTGAGAGGCGATTTGCTGCTATGCACGGCTTACACCTGGATTTTCAAACAGTGGAGCCAAATGACTTCACAAATTTTATTCCATTTGGAACTTGACTTAGCTGCATGGACAGCAATTTTATTGCTATTCACAGATCAGAGACCTGAATGGCATCTTGCTTTATTACTCAGCAGATTTGAGACTTGAAAATAATTTTAGAGTAGCAAGAGGGGGTGCACTGGGAGTTGTCAGGATGCCTTAGCTCTGATCGTCTGTGAGCTAGGATTTCAATCTACTTCTGAAACAGCATGATTCCTGCACACGTCCAGCACAAGAAGTTGAGCTCTGTTGTTGAGTGGCACCACTCATTCTCTGGCAGCTGATGCTTGGAAACTGCAGAAGGTGCAAAACCCAAGTTCTCCTAAACATTAGACAAACATGAATCCGAAGCTCGCAGCTGCATTTTATCACATTTATCCGTATAAATAGACCAGACTCAAAGAGGATCCAGACCTGAACTTTTCACCTTGTGTCCCTCTGTGATGAAAATGTATCTCATTTTGTTACTCGGACCAGAAATTCTTTAAAAGACTTGTATTACATTTCTAGCTAAGGAATGGCACTCTCACCAAAACCCTACTGTGCTATGGTGCCTAAAATAGTTAGCTCACTAATAGTGTCCAGGTTTGGAGGTTACATTTTGAACATCATGTTTTGACTGAGTAAGGGTTTTTTTAATAATCTTTTTAACTTTCCCCCATCATTTATCTTCCTGAAGCATAAGCTTCTCTGAGCCTGGACTGGTTACTGGTTACAGTGAACACTACTCTTCTGTAGGCACAGAAAAGCATTAAAAGAGGAAGAGTTGCTCAGGAGGATATCTCAAGTCTTCTGTCTGATCCTCAGCCTATCATATACCTTGGAATGTCTCATTAACTTTTGGGTAAATATCTCCCATAGCACATAATAAAATTACTGATAACTGATCAACTACCCTACTTTGAGCCCTGTCTTTTAACAAAACCAGACATTCTCACAGCCCTGCAGTGATCCTCTGCCCAAATTTAATCCCAAAACATTCCCCTTGTAAAATCACAGCTTGCAAAATTTCAGACATCATTCAAAAAAAATAAAGATATATGTACAAATCACGTGCACCAAACACAAATATTATTAGCATTTAGTTTTTTGGAGGGTGTTAGGTGTCAGAATTTGGGATTTTGAGTTTAAGTATCATATTTTGCTGGAGCCAACTCATCACTAGTTGTTCTAGCGTGGAATGAACAAGATACTGATTTTGTTTCTTGAGTTTTATCTCAGGGACAGAGATCAGACAACTTTACACTACACTGCTTATTGCAGTCAGTGTCAAGTTAATAAGAAAAGACAGCGGTGTCTGACGCCTGAGCTACACTACCCCACTTGACTGAAGCCAGTCCTGGGGTCTCCAAGCTGGTAATACCATCTGGTTAGTTTGTTTCTGAAACAAAACCTATGTGATTTTATTTGGTTTTCTCAAAGACTTATAGGCAGATGTCAGCTTTTCAAAGGTATTTAGATGCCTAAATGACTTCAAAGCATCTCCAGGCAATTTGAAAATAGTAAGGGAGCCATCTCCTTGACAAATGAAGGAGGTAGGCAGCTCAATACAAAGGTAATGCAGTCAAAAACCAGCACCAAACCTTGCTGTAGTCATTACTGCCTACTTTGCTGCATTTAAATGGTGGATGGGCCATGCTGCTCAGTTACAAAGAATGGGATATTTACTTTAATATCAATGGAAGCTATGAGTGGATGGCAGGACTGACAATCTCTTCTTTTTTCCCCCACTATGCCTGTTCAAAAGTTCATGTGATTCAAAGCTTAATTTTCATTGTTTCGTTCTGTGGAAACAGATGACCAAGTTTCCACAAAAAACATCAGTCTTGAGTCTTAGAAGACAGTTGTAACAGACTGCTTTTAAAATGAAATAACAGCTTTCCAGACAAGTTCTGGGACCATCTGCTGTGCAACTCATTCACTTGCCCTCTGATGAATTTTTTTCCCATCTCACTTGAATTCATGACTGATTTCTTTTCTTGTTTTGGCAGTGATAAGAGTCAATCCTGGTAGAACTAACAAGTTTTGATAGTAGTAAACTCCCATTTCTGTTAAACACATAATGACTCTGTGTTCTGCTTTATAGACATACAAAAATTTTACAAGTCTAACACATGAAAAAGAACAAGCAAATCCTCAAATGAGCTGCATCGTGTCTCCAGGCCGTGATCATGGGAAAGGAGAAATTGCGAATCCATTAATTTTTCCATCAAGGAATCAGAAGATTCAGATATCCCAAGTTCTTCAATTACCCTGCTCCTCATATCAGTGCAATTGTGTCCCCCCAAACAGCTTCTTACACAGTCCCTAAATTTACAGTATCTACACAAGGGGTGTGGAACTCAGCTGTGCAAAATGCTATTCTCAGTACATCTAAAGAAGATTCCTGATCCCTGTTCCATGATAGCACATGAATATGCAAATGTAGATCAAGGGATTAAAACATCTCTGACATGTCTGAATTTGTATAAGTCACAGATGACTTCAAACTGGCTAACTACACTAAGAACCAAGAAACCAGAGCTTGTCCTTCAGGGAGATTTTCTCTCTTATGCTGAGTTCTGTGCTGCTGCAGATGTAAAGCAGCAGGGCCTGCTGAGGGGCAAAAGAAAACATGGGAACAGCAGATCTCCATTTATGCCATGCAGGGAGAACTGGACTCTCTCTCATAACACCGGATCAACTTCATCAACCAAGAGCTCCTCTAATCATCATCCTTCTCTGGAACAAATCTTGAACTACCTTAATTAATGAAGTTTGAGTTTGTCACACCTGCTAGGACCAATCAAGGTGCAAATGTGCTTTTACATCCAACTCTGAAAAAAAGTATTAAGTTATAGAATCAAAAATAATTTAAGCTGGAAGTTAAGGACACACGGTCCAGCCTCTGACTGAAAGCTGAGCTCTGAAAATCTACAAGTGAGCTCGCTGCTGCACCATATGCAATAAAACCAAAAAAAGCCAAGACGTGCAATTCCAGCATTCCCTTTAATGGGACCACAGTTGGCTACATTTAATTGTGAACTCTCCACTGACCTAAAGAAAATTATTAGAGCCTCTTCTTCCACTGCTTGGTTCTCAAATGCAAGGGATGTATCATTCAAGGTCTGTTTTTTCTAGCTGAAGACATCCATTACACCTGAGAATCTGCAGCTGTTAAAATGGCTTGGGCTTCTACACTGAAATAGCTCTGTCTGGATACTTAGAAATATACTGCTTAGGAGCAAAGGGTGACACACTACAAACAAGTCATTAAAAAACAGCCCAAATTTCCACAAGGCATTAGAAAAAAAAAACCAAAAACGTATCCTAGGAATTATCTCCTGTGAGCTGAAAATGTGAGCTGACCATAAAGTGACCTGAATTAAGTTTTTGAAATGAGAGAATAAATATGGGAAGTGATCAAAATGGGGGGTGGGAGTGGGGTGGTGAAAAGAGCAAGAAATCATTAATGATTGAACTTTGTTTCCAGACTTTGAAAGCATTTTAATAAATACTGAAAACAGGGTACTTTAGAAATAAATAGCTCCATTCCACCTGTCTTTCTAACTGTATGACTTTCAATATTAAAATGACTTCTTGGTGCTACAAAAAGGTAGGGACTTGAAGGATTTCCTCACATTGCCATGTGAAGCGAGTAGCTCCAACAGCTTGCAAAGATTATTCAATTCATATTTGAAGTGTTTCACTCAGGCCTTCTGTAGGCATGTGAGGTCTGAGCAAATGGCAGAGTGAGTGATGTAATCCTGCTGTCACTGAAAAGCAATGGGCGGCTTCACATTTGCTCCAGAAGGTTGTACAGGGCCATGAGCATGTGTTTTGCTTTACTGGTCTATCTGATTTTCTCTAAACACATTTTTTGCCTTAGAGTTTTTCTTCTCTCTGTCCTATAAGAGCATTCGAGTTCTGCCTGAACCCTGGCAGTAATTTCATTCCTGTACTGCCAATTACTCCGTTAGCTGTACATCACTTCAGATCTCAATATAGCTTTATGGAAATAAAGTAATCTATACCCCTCACTTATTACCCCAACCAGACTGTGTGATTATCCTCTACAGATGCATTCCTAAGGTATCCCTCAGATAAACCTTGTAATTAAACTAACTCGATGGTTCTCTCTACCACAGCCCAGACTTATTTCCTGATGTCTTTCTCAGTATTCAAGTGTCTGCTCTAATGAGAGCAACAGGCCTTTAGCCAAGGACTGCTTTGCCACCGGGAATATTATCCTGGCACAAATGGCTGCAGGGTGGTTTCCAAGCAGGAGGTGACATGTACTGTACCGAAACAAAAAGCCCACGTCCACCTGTTCTGCTCATGGACCCTGCAATCTCCAGTCGGTGGGACGGGATATTTCACACAGAAAACCAAAATGCCAATTGTTTAATTCCTTACAGATAATAAGCCTCTGGTCATTCAGATTTAGTTCCCTCAAGCAGCTGCCAGTGTAGTAAAAATAACCCTGCACTCCTGCAGAGCATGAAACAGTGAACGTTATCACATCACATTGGATCCTAAGCACCACCAGCCGAAGTGAAACCAGAAATGCTGCTGTTCAGAAGTCACACTGAAGTAAAACATTTTGAGTTTAGAACCTTGGAAATACCATGACCTGTTACATTTATAACATGTTTTCAATTAAAGCGGATAAGATTTAATGTCATATACAGTTCATATCAGAACTTGCCCATTACCAAGCTTTTATAAAGACAATCCAATATATCCTGTTACTTACCAAATTCAGATCAAACCACTATTCAGACTCCACTGATGAAAAGACATCTATGCATTTCTCATGTTTCATGAGAATCTGAAATCCTTCCAAAGACCATTTATTTTATTCAGATATATAGATCCAAATATTCCAGGAAGTGGGTAATCAAGATTAGCCTGCAATGGCTTACTGTAACAACAATTTGATTCCAACTCCTAAGGTTATAATTGCTGACAGATTATTGCCATAAAGGCAACACAAATTGGGATTACAACTTTTCCAGTTCTGAAATATTTTGTGTACACTTACCAGCTGAAACTGTTGCTTCATTTTCTAATACTGCAGAAAATCATGCCTGCAGAAAATCCTCTAACTACAGATGCCTATGGAGTTTCCTATAGTTGAATATTCCCTCCTGTAAATTTGAATGATTTAGACGTGTTTTGGTTTTTTTGTTGTGGTTTGTTTGTTTGTTTTGGGGGGGAGTTGGTGTTGATTTTGTTTTGATATGGGTGTTTTGGGTTTTTTTGTGCTTTTTGGCTCCCTGCCCCCCCAGTCCTTTCACACTTCTACAGCAGTGACACATTAACACACGGTTAATTCAGAGAATTCAGAAGTTATTTTGGAAAACATTTTCAAATACCTTGGCATTGACTGAAAGGAAGCTCCCCCAGAGAAAGTTTTCAGAAATGTTTAAACTTCTCTGCCACAACACTTCCCTCGAAAACAAGAGGCCCCCTGCTACAACATGGGCATCCTGCAGGCAGGGAGCTAAACTGCACCTCCTTAGCGAGCTATGAAAGTTACCCAGAAATTTCAGGCGCTTCAGCTCAGTGACAGTGGTGAGGCACACACTGCATCTGCCCCTGCATTCTGCTGATACCCAAGGAACTGTGCATGTATGTGAGCAACGTTGTGTGTACTTTCCACGCCTTAAGTACTGCTAACGCTGATCAGAATTCAGCGCACCGCCCTAATGACATATTTTTAGGACTGTTGAAAGCCTTATTGCAACCCTGCTCTCTGCTAGCCACAACACGGTACCACAAATAGCTTGGCAGCTGGCAGTGCTTTCTATGTCTCATAAAAAGTTACTTCTGATCACAAAACATGCTTTTCTATATGCACTGTTCTGTCCAAACAGGCAAAAGGTATTATGGGTGTAACATTATCTTCCTGGGCAAATATCCTAGACATAACTAAAAAAAATAATAAAAAAAAAATCTAGAATTGCAGCCTGAAGACTCAATATGAAATTGCACTAAACATTTTGCTGCTGCTTCTTCAATCCTGGCTCATTCTATATTCTTTCACAAATTCCATAGCAGGGCTAAGCATATCATTTGTTCTCATCACCTTTTAGTCTCCAAGAGTTATTTATAGTACGAGATCCAATTTTACGTACAGTCTTCTCTAAAATCACTGCGCATCTGTAATTGGCCTTAGGTTTGAAATACGGTCTGAAACCTTCCTCAAATGCAAGAGACTGACAGGAAAATACTGGGAAACTACTCAGGCACAAAATGTTACTGGAAAGTAATCAATCTTCTCCTTATTGCTGACCCGTTTCTTTCAGCCCTCAGTTATACTCAACCTTTTGTCTTCTCCACCGCCCGCAGTAGAACAAAGCCCACGCACAGTTCAGCAGCCTTCGTCAGAAGAGTGCCTGGGGAAAGCTGCTCCTACCATTGGGTCACTGTTCAGAGAAACCTGTCTTGTAGCCATCATTAAAAGATACCCTCTGAAAAAGGCAAAAAAAAAAAAAAGCATCATTCTGAAAAAAAATCACTGAAATATATCTACCATTAAAGTGGCAAGGTATCTCAAGATGTGCATGGTGATCATATTCCTGGGTTCTCCGGGTATCGAAATAAAACTCAGATAACTCTTGATTAGGATAATATGAGGATACACTGATAAAAGTTTTGTTTCTGGGCTGCAAATTATGAAACAAGATTCTGCACAACCTGAGAATACACTTGAAACTGGCAATGCCTTCTCTGGCACTATGAAAACATGAAACAACAAGACACCCAAGGCAGAGCAGAGAGTTGGGGGCAGATCTGTGAAGATACAAATATCTGCAACTTCACTTTCCCACATCCTTTCCAGCTCCAAAATTAACAATATATTGTATTAATCTTACTAGAAAAGAACAAGGAGTTCTGTTATCCAGAAGGCCATGAGGTTAAGAGCTATATTTGCCAACTCCAGTGCAGACTGGGAGGGATCAGGGGAACACTCTATTTCACAGTTCAACCACCTACCAACAAAATTACTACAGCTGATGAGAAGTAACCACGCCATGTTAGTACTCTCAGAATACAGGCCAAAGATGACAAAGTACCCATGGAACAAGAGGTGCATGGACCAGGGCCAGGTGCCACCTCTTGAGCTGAAAGCTGGCCACAATCATTTTACCACGATGAAGTGGAGAAACCTGGTTCCCTCTGATCTGCAGCATTAATATTCCATTCACAAGCACTTCATTCCCCAGAGCCAGCAAGTCCAGCAGCGTTACAAGCTACTCAAACTTTCAAAGAAATTAATTTAAAAACTACTTTTTCCTATGTGCCTCCACTGACCAAAACTTGTCAATAAATGAATAAAAAGCTCAAACATGTTAATTGTGTACTTCTCAAGATTCTACTTGCTTCTATTACCTATTAAAAGCAAAACTGACCATTGAGCCACAATTTCTGTGATAGCCCGATGGTATAATAAAACCTGGCTATAGGCTCCAGAACAACTTTGAAAAGCAGTGAAGTGACTTAGGGTCAACCTTTGAAAAAGTGATCTAGGATACAGATCATAAATGCTTAAAAGGCAGCAGCAAAGATAGCATTTTTCTTTCCCAAGCTACTGACAGAGCATGCTGATGGGAACTCGGCAGAAGCTGAGACAGTCCTCAGGGCTGATACCTTCTCTCCAGGTGCTACACATCTGGGCTTCCAGAGATCTGCTGAACCCTAAAAACATCTACCCCCTCACTGCTGCCTGTGCCCAGGTTGTGGATCCCAGTTTTTGGCATGTCTACATCGGGAAAGTCCTGCATTCGTGCAACTCTGCTGCTTTCAGACAGGATTATCATCTCAAATTCATTGACTCTTTCATTGACATGTTGGAGAAAGATACATACATTCAACATCTCCTTTGCTCAAAGCAAGCAACCCTGGCTCTGGAACCAGCCCATGGCATAAGCTTCCATACTCCCTCCTGCTGGATGTGGGACCTCCAGTACAATTATGCTGTGCTCCAGAGACATTTTTAAGCCCAGCTATTGAGTGTGCACTTTCCAAAGTGATGCTCTCATGCACTCCTGGTTTAGAAAGTGCTTCTCTCAACTAGACAGTCAAAACAAACAATAACAAGTTTTACAAGGAGTTACTGAAACACCTTAGTGCTGCATACCACAAGAAATTATACAGCACAGGTGGAGCTAAAATATAAACAAAATTCTTTATTCCACATTAGTCAGGAGGGGGCCATGGTCCCCACAGCTTTCCCTAGAAGTTATACAAGTCCATATGGAGACTCAGTCACACTGCGGTCAGGTAACAAATGAGGAAGATACTAAACAAAAGAATTAATTAAATTAATACAGATCACCATTACAGAAAGGTGGAAATGACACACACAAAGACTCCCAAAATGTAACAGACAATATTCTAATTTAGAGGATTGTTAGTAACAATTAAAATAATCTTATAAACAGTTTCACAGTTCTGTTTATCACTTATTATCCAGTTTCACTAAAACTATGTGAACATACAGCCTCAAAGACTACAGAGCAAAAATACAAATATTCTTGAATAACAAGATTTGCTTGTATTCTATTTTCTTTCTTGTTTCTAGAGAATTAAGTCAAGGTAGTTTTTAAGCAAATATTGACGAAAGCAAGGAACATGCCTGAAACTCCTGCACTTCAAATCTCAAGAAAAGACATCCTTCCAAGATCAAGAAATTAATTAAAATCCTTGAAATTGTTGGAGCATCTTGAGCCATCTTTTGCACAATCATTTTACACATGACCACACACACCAAGTTTGCCTGAGAAGCAGTTCCTCAGCAGAGAGGCAGGACTCCTCAAACCTTAAACTCGATGTAGAGAAACGGGCTGTTGCATTCCCTCAGTAAATACCAACTTAAGTAGATTATATATTTAGTTAATTCCTGATAGAAAATTATTTTCTTAGAACAGTAAAACTTGAGTGAAACTCTTGCTTGGATGTATCAGACGGGAACAGCAATTCCCGTACATGCAAGGACCTCAATAATTTGAGGTTGAGAGTAAGAAAAGACACTAAACTGCATGAAAAAAATATTTTACCAGACAAATGCCAACACCACCATGTATGTGTGACATATCTTTCTTTTTTGTCTCTGACTCTCACAAAACACTGGTTTTCAAGACTCCTCACCCCACTGACTTACAGCTAATATTTAAAAAAAAATTAAAATGAAGCATTTTACTTCCATGTCAAGTGAGTTGAGCATAGATGCTCTGCAAAAAGGCCATAAAAGGAAGAAAAGACATGAAGAATATGTCTGTGTATTTTCTAATTGCATTTTAGCTATTGTTAAACTAATCTTCTGGCACTTGAATCTTTGAGGAAAAACAATACTTACAGGAAAGTCTGAAGAACTGAGCTTATTGAAGGAATGCTGCTTAGTTTACAAGTTAGAGTTTATTTTGTACAGCTGGAAAACACATTGACTTGTGAACAGGAACAGAAAGGGTGACATCTGTTGATCCCAACTCAGCAATCTCATCACAGCTCTTTATATTACAGACTGGGAAAGTCTCACTTGTGAAGAAAATTAAGCCTAGATAGACAGTCTTTATTTTGGTATGTTGTCCACCTTTGGTTTTTGTTTGGCTGTTTTTTTCCTACAGTATCCCATAAAATCGTCTAATAAAATCAGATCAGGGAGTTGATTTCCTTACCTCCTTTTCTCCATTGATGCTTCATGCTAACAGAAAGATTATAATGTAGTAATACTTATCTTTAGTTACAGACAGAATTTAAAAAATATAATCTCTTTTCCTTTTTTGTGCAGCGTTGCCATATTTGCTTTGAGACAAATCATAGACTCACAGACCATCTGTGGGACAAACCCATAATGTCAATTTTTCTTTTCTATTTCAACAGCTGATTCAACAACTAGTTTAGGCCTAGGCCAAGCATGGTGGTTGTTGTACCTCTATCTGCTGGAATCTATTTCAGCCCCAAAAAAGAAACTTGGGGCATGAAACTCCTTGTACACCACACTTCCTATTACATGCCCACGGCTTGGTGGTTCAGATTAAGACAAAGGAGAACCATGTTGATGTCAGCATTTTTCAGATACGCCTCTGTGCTGGAAATCAGGTGGATACTTGTCATTATTTAAGGGTGGTTTCACCACTGATACACTACAGGAAAAGAAAGAAACCATGCATGGCTCAGAACTGTAAAGATCAGAACCAGCATGTTGAGCTGTAACAGGAAGAGTCTGATAACCTGCGGGGTGTTTGGAGCAACATTGGAAAACTATTCAAGAAAATCATGGAATCCAGGAAGGATAATTAGTCTCCATTAGCCAGGCTCTTTTCAGTGGTATCAGTGACAGGACAAGATGCAATAGGAACACAGGAGGCTCCATCCGGACACTGTAAACCTGTGAGGGTGACTGAGCACTGGCACAGATTGCCCCCTGGTTGGGGAGTCTCCTTCTTTAGAGATGCTCAAAAGCCATCTGGACATAGTCCTGGAAAACCAGCTCTGGGTGTCCCTGCTTAAGCAGAAGAGGGGGACCAGATAACCTCCAGAGGTCCCATCTAACCTCAACCATTCTGTGACTTGCATTTCCCTGCACAAATGTTATGTATAATGTTCCAGGCATTGATTCCTGCAAAAATTAAGACAATGGTAGGTGAAGACTAAGCACCAGCAATGCAGTTGCTGAGTATCATCCATTCCAAGACCCAGACAGCAAATACGTGGGAAAAACTAGAAGCAAATAGTGTTACTTGGGTATGAGGCTTCATTTCTCAAGCTTGGACTAGGGCCCAGGTCAAAGAATAAGAGTTAATATAATCCCCTTACAGTGCAGAAATTAATGTAATAGACCATTGTTGTTCTCATCTGAAAAAGGATGTAAGGCAGACTTTGTGAACCAGAAAAAAAAGACTTAAGTGTAAAAACATTACCACTGTCATCTAGACTAAGGTAACTCCAGCTAAGAACTGGCTCACATGAGACTGACAGTCAGAATGGTGAGTGGGGGATACGATACGGGAAGAGCAGTGAGAAACTCTGAAAGTTTGAGTTTGCAAGGCTTACTAAAATCGCCCCCCAAAACCTATGTAAATGTACACTTACTGCAAGAACTTTGTACACAAGCTGCTTGTTGTTCAAGTCTGTTTCAACCATCAAGAAACACAGGACAGGAAATACTGAGCCAAATCCCATCTTGCTGAAGAAATTTACACAGACCTGCAGGGTCCTGCAGCTGAACAGCCACGGTCCATTAATGAAGGATTCGTCCCCTAAGGTGACTAAAAGCCCAACACAAAAAAAAGTCCCAACAAGCCATGACAGCAGTTATCTTAGGAACTTTAAGGATAACAATCTCTCAACTACCAACTGTACCATGCCCGCTGTATCAGGTAAGCTTTCCCAAAAGGCTGGTTATAGCAACACAGCCATGGCTGCAGAGCAGCAAAGCTCCTACACAGGAGCCATCATAACTGAAGATGGAACAAGGGAATGTGCTGCCCTCTCCTCTAACACCCAAGGGTGTCGAAGAGCAGCCCAAGACCAAAAGTTTCTTTGCAGACCCTCTTGGTAGGAGTTAAATTATTTTTTTTGCATATCTCTGCAGTTCTGTGAAGAACTGGCAAGGCACTACTAAAGCAAGAATTCTTATATAGCCTTACTGTAAGGCATCTTGAGGAGAGTGGGGAGGGGAGTGAGGGAAAAGGAAAGCAAAAATCTTAAAGAAACAAAGACTACAATCACCCAGAGGTTGTTCTTTCCAAAAAAGATTCAAGACCATATTTGTAATGGCAATAAACACTTCAGTTATATGCTTACTGTACTTCAGATTAGCAGATAGGTTAGCAGTCTGTCATATAATAGCTTCAGGGGCCAAATAGTTTGCTCAATTCAAGTATCTACTCCAAGACCCACAGGAGAATAAGTAAAACAATTTGAGCCAAGTATTTGTGTAAAATACTTATGTTGCCAGCACCCTAAAGAAAATAAGCAGAAAAATCTCAAATTGCAACTTAAACATGAACATCTATTACTGTTTCCTTGTGGTGCATAAATCTAATCTTACTGCCCATAGATCAGATGTAGACATGCCTTCTGTAACTTCTAAAGTGTCCTCTCTTGTATGAAGTCTTAGTCTGTATTAGCTTTTCTTCTTCATGTGCATTTGAGGTACAAAACTGGCTTTTCCTTCCTGCAATTATGTCTTTGAAAAAAACCTTACAATCACTTTGACATTTTCCTTTTCCTAATGTAATATATTAACATAAATCAGATCAGAGGAGCGGTGTGGCAGCTGTCCTGTGACTGACTCTGATGATCAGCAAATTCATCATAAAGACAAAACCAGAGAAGTTCCCGGTGACAGCAGTTTCAGAGGCAAAAAGGGCTGCCATCCCTTTCGAAACCTCCTCAATTCTGCCAGTGTCAAATTAGCAAGAGATGAAAATTGGTTTTGATGTTAAAATTGTCCCTAATTTTTTTATTTTTTTTTCCCTTCAGTGTTAGCCTTTTAAAGCCATTTTTAGTTAACATAGATAGGTCTCTTCAGTTGCTGGACTCCAACTCATAGAAAATTGTTTGAAAAGTCCCATCTGAGGAAGGTAGACAATGTTGGGGTTTTTTTAATAGTTAAATTAACTGTCTAGTATAGCAATGCTCTGTACTCATCTTCATGACTTGATACATCTTAGGCCCATGAGTACTAATCTCTAAATTTGAAACATTTGTGAAAATATCACCACAGTCTAGCAATAAAAACCCCAGACTATTTAGTATCATTCTTATACAAATAAATTAGTAATAAAAAAACAGCCTATAACTTATGAAAACAGCATCAACATGACCACTTACTGTGTTCTTAACTGTATCCTAACTCCACAATTAGCCAATAATAAAATTCTTTTTTCCCTTATTTCCAGGCAGTGTTTTCCTGTGGTCAACAAGAATACAGAAGAAAGGATTAGAAAGCTATCCCACAGAAAGCAGCATGAGTGCTTATTAACCTCAAAAGACTGACTCAGAGGAAACTAAATTCCAAAACTTGACACATCCTACTTCTCATATCCCAACTAGCTCTGTGGTTTCCACCACGATTTCTCCATTCTCCAGCAAAAACATCAAACTATTTGGAACCAGATGCAGTTCAGACAGTAATGAAGATCCCAACACACAGCTTTTCTGAGCCATGGACAGACATCATCGTCCAAGACTGAGCTTACGCAGAGAGTCATGGTAAAATACAGATGTTACTCTACTGGAGGTGCAACGGCTTTGAAGTTTTCCAACTCATCTTAAAAATATTGCTACACAGTAAGAATGCTGTCATACGGTGACACAGCTGCTCACAAACCATCCATAATCGTCTCTCCCAGCTTGTATTCCTATAGCAACGAGGCAGGATGTGAGGAGGACATTGATTTTTCTGAATGTAGGACTATATCTTGATAGATGTTGAATAATAAGAGCAACTATGTCATTTTCTGTGACACACAATTCAAACTCCTGGGCTAGTAATGTGGTTTTGAGGCTTCCTGCTTCCTACATCTAAAGAATTAAAAGTAGTATACTTTCTCTTAAAAACACAGGATAAATCACATCAATAGCAGACATATCAGAAACCAGTTACTGAATCATCTTTTAACAAACACCAGCATGAAGGAAGTCACAAAGCTGGAAGTCAGTAGAAAAATCCTTTAAACACAAGTACTTCAAAACTGTTAAACAACAAAACCCGCAAAAGATATCTGTATGTTGAAATATATTGCTTAATATTCTACCATCTGTTCAGCAGCTGCTTACAAATAATGCCTCAAAATCTTCTGACAATTAAAATTATTTCATATTTTCATGGAATAACTGGAGAATATACCCTAAAATAAACAGATTCAGTTTTTATTATATCAATAACAGAAGTTAGAAGTACCCCAGGATGAAGTTACAGATGTTTTTGATGGCCATGTACACATACACAAAGTTCACCACATTTCTAGAATGCATTTTCATCATTTGGTTGAAAAATGTGGGCCATGCAGCAAAAGCTAACAAAGGATAGCCACATTTTGGAGTTCAGATAATAAAAAAAAACCCTAAAAATAAAATAAACCCCATTATAATAATAAAAAAAAAAAAATCAAAGACTTTCATGAGACTGTTCATCACATTGGAAGATTTCCAGCTACATTAGAAATGGAATATCATCCTTACCCATTTTAGGCCTGATTTAAAAGGTAATTCGTGCAAGTATTCTTGGGATTGGAAATTCAGTATTTAGAAAGTTTCTGGTATGGTCAGAAATGTTGTGTGCATGCTAGCAATGCCTGCCACCTTGACAGTAAACATGTATCACAACCTCCCATGGCATCTAACCTATGCTGTTAACCACAGACATATGTTGCTTTTTGTTATTTGTGGTAACAATTTGTTTGCATTCATGGTCTCCTATTCTGGTTTATCAGTTGGCCTCTGTCACACAATGCATCTTACCCTCAGTGGTTTTGTTATAAATAGGTATTTTTTAGTCTTGTCTTTGTTAACTCACTTGAGCTAATCTTCTAAAGTTTGCAAATAAAAACAAATCTAACCTTCAAACATTCAAAGTTACAGGAAGATTAAATCTATATTTAGAACTAAAACTATGTTATTGTGAAATTTAAGCTAATCATCATCTAACACTCTTGTCCTCACTTTTATGCTCTTAAGGCCCTGGATATTCCAGAAAATAGTTCAGAACAGGTCTTGCTTCTTTACCAGCACACAGTAATACTACCACTCTTTTTTTTTTTTTTTTTTTAATTAATTTATATATTTTTAANTTAAAAAAAAAAAAAGAGGGAAAGGGAGAACTGATTCTGCACCAGTTTAAAACAACCATGAATCCAGCCCACCCCTTTTCATCCTTCTAATGAATCAACAATTCACTGAGGCAAACAATGCTTGCTGTCTTCTTTTTGTTTTCCCAATGAGGTCTGGCAGAATCAGGCGGTCACTTTGCCACAGTCAGACAGACTTGATTTTCCTGACAGCAAAATCCACATTGACTGAATTAAGGATTTGTGAATGAAAGCTAGCCAGATGATTAAAGCTGCTCCTGTTAAAACAATGGGAAAAACAATTGCCCTAAATGAGTACCCATGCACCAGCCACAGAGTCCACCAACGTTTCACCCAAAGACATAAGAGGCAGAACCATCTACTTAAACTCATGCAAGTAGCTATCAGGGGGTGGGATGGGGCAGGAAACAGATTTGAAAAAGGTATACGAGGGCGTAGGGGAAACAGGCATCTACCCTCATTTCTGGTACCACATTCTTGCTGGATAGTTCGACCTAGAGAGAGGGCTAAGAAAGTCCGAAAGAAGTCATTCAAGCCTAATGGCAACTGTCTGTTCTGCTGCTGCTTTGAGCATAAACGACAAGCACTTTTACCACACCGTGAACTAAAATTAAAACAAGTGATTCTTTTTGCAATAGACACTTCTTTTTGAGTTTTATCCCATTTTACATGCTCCCAATGTTCTTTTCCAATTCACAAAGATTGCTTCCCTCAGCTTTTCTACCAGCATTGCTTTTGGAAGCAGCACAAGGTAACCTGGATGCTGTCCTGTTTGGCCTGCTATGCTTTTGCAGTAATGATGAGAAAAACCACTGTGTCAGCACAATTCCAGAACTCAGGTTCCTTTGCAAATCATGGGTAGCAAACAATTCTGCAAGTTGGCAAAGCATTAGAAGGACATGCACCATAGTCTGGAGTTCAGCAGTTACAAATCACACAGCAAATCCTGAGGACAGCGAAGGTTGCATTTCCAAGGGCACGGATTTTGTCCCCACAACCAGAGCGGGCAGGCTCAGTGCTGCTTTCTAAATGAGGGCACTGAGATTTTCCCATTCCATCACTCAATACTATAGAGCAAACGAACATTTTTAATTGATCTATCTGGTTGTTTCCATCCATCAGATAACCTCTGTTGACCTGTCACTCTAGGCTATATATGGCAAACTTTGTGCCTCCGCAGACCTCCACATTAAAACACAGTTGGCTTCTTCAGCAAATTAAATAAATTAAGCAAAAGCCTTCCACGTGTATTTTAGGCAGAACAGCAGCAATGCACATGAAAGTGTGTTTTAGTCAACAACCTCTCACAACACACATTTTTGTCTCTCTCAGAATGTTCTTTAAATCTGAAATACTACACCTCTTCTTTAAATCCTGGAAAGCATTCAGTTTCCCTTTGCCATCACAGTTCATTTATCTTGCAAGAAGTTTCCAAGTGCTTGCTACAGAGAAGAATTATTAAAAAGGTATAGAGAGAGAGAAAATGTGATGGTGGCTGATGTTACCCTCTGGAGCTGACTGCACTGTGGAGAAGCTCATGCTCAAGCCCCTTATTGACATCATCATTTTTGTGCAGAGCACTTCAGCCACTACTTCCACACCTAGAGTCATGCAAGTGTAAACAAATGCACCACAAAAATTATATACCCATTTTGCTCAGGATGTAACAAGTCTCACTCCAGAGAATAGTTTTCTCTTCCACCTAAACTTTCAAGAAAGCACCCAGATACAAAAAACTCTCTAAGCTAAAGTTACATAAACTACAGTGAGAACATTTGAAATCCTGCAGTTATTTTTTTTTAATTTTCCTCTCATGCCCATCTTAGTCCCAGTTTTAAACAGAAATCCTCGTTCCTCCTCCTGATCCTCTCTTCTCTCTTCTCCAGAAAAGAAAAAAAAATAAGAGAAAAAGATGTGTTGAGAAGCCTGACTTTGTGATGGCTGGGAGACATCTAAAGGGCATTTAGATACCTAAGGGGAAAAAAGCATAAATACTCATCTTTCATCTGAGGTAGAATGGGCACACGACCTAGGGCCTTCTGTGGCCTTGCAAGTAAAATGCATATCTGTTTGTGACAGCTAAAAACATCATCTCTTTTTGCAAGTGCAGAGAAACCTTCACCTTCTGTGAAGCTGACAACCTCAAGCTTTTATCTCAGTCTTCAGAAACCTTCCAAACCCTGGCAACAAAAGAACACAAAACCTTGTAATGAATGTGCCAAAGTGATGAAAATCCATACATCTCTAGGGCTTGTAAAATGCTAAATGTCTTAAAAGGAACAGATTACCACTGAAATTTAAAAGGACTAGAGGGCAACATAATTCACCAGTTTTAGATGACTACTCAAAATGCACCAATTTGGATGTGAGACCCATCAAGGCAGCTGTGGGATTCAGTTCCGAGAGGACCACTTGTTAACACTGGAAGGTAATGGTAAAGAAAACCTATCAGTTCACCAAAC
The DNA here is from genome assembly GCA_013399075.1 of Chloroceryle aenea. Classification (NCBI taxonomy): domain Eukaryota; kingdom Metazoa; phylum Chordata; class Aves; order Coraciiformes; family Cerylidae; genus Chloroceryle; species Chloroceryle aenea. Next base: position 209,075 of record VWZY01011716.1, on the reverse strand, counting down.
CCTGTGCACCTACAGCTTGGGTGCATCCTTCAGAATCTGAAAGGCTACAAAACAAAAAGGGTTTTGGAGGCTCTGTTTCAATAAGACACCAGATATGCATGTATTATTTTGGTTCAACAGTTACCATATTTGCTCCTTAATTGAATTCAACTTTGAAAATCATTATCCTTTGCTCCTATGTCCGTAAGAGAGTGGCTGCAACGTGTCATTTATTACAGTGCATCGTGTGTTAGATGGGTATTTATTACATTGCAATGTTTTTAGAATAACTAGCTTTTATGCTATTACAAGAGAGGGAAAAATCAGGGAAATGAAAATACCCATTAATTATTTATCTTCTCTAGAATATTCTTGAAATATAGCACCAGACTACCAGCTCCACCAGACCAAAATACTCAAACTGTCTCCAGAAAATCTGCATCATTTTTCACTCATTTTCTCTTCTGTTGAGTGAGTTGTTCTCTAAACTGCTCCTGGCCAAACACAGATATTTACTGCAGCATTGTAATAGGAGAAAGCCTTTACATATGAAAGCTGTTTGGTCATTGATTATCTATAACAAGATTTTTAACAATTTCTTTCTTCACTTAGCAGCAATTTCATTTTGTACCAGCAAGCCAGAAACACCACCTTGTGAATCATAACTCACTCATCGCCAGGCACAGGCAATCTAACCCTTACCTCATTAGTCAGTACTGATTCCTCAGTTTCATTTATTACTTATTCTATCAGAAATATTTAGATCCTGGTTAGAGTGAGGAATTAGTATGGGAAACTTTCACAGATGCACATGAAGGTTGAATAAGGCTAACAACCTGAAGACCACGGACTGGATCCAGTTAGCTAGGGCCAGCATGTCGGCTTCTGCAAATTCTCAGCATGCGTATTTGCTGGATAAGAGGGGTCTGTAAAGCCTATAAAACACATTAGTTTTCAGAAAGCTCAGGGATACTTCAAACTGCTACAGCCAAAATCTTTGTTGAAGCCCAATGTGTGAAGGGAGCAGAGTGGTTTTTGTTCATCCTAGTTCTAGATGTCCTTTCTTGTAAGTAATATCTTTCCTCTTGAAACAAACCCAAATTAAAACAGCCACAGATGAACACATGTCCTAGAGAGAGGTGGAGTAAGGGGAAGATGGTACATCCAGTGATGTGGTTTCTGAGCCCACCCCAGAATTCACCTGATGGATTGCCTCACTGGGGGCCAGACTGGAGTTGGACCTGAGCCACCAATCCTGGCTTTCTACAGACTCCTATCCTAATTTCCTCCCAGTGACGGGCACCATAGAAATCCTAGCATGGATTCTCAATGACCTAACAACATGTATGTACTTAACTAACAAAGGGTGAAGAAACAGTGAGAGTACCAATGCCCATTTCTAAAATCATAAAAAAACCCTGAGGTGCAGTTGGCAAAGCTGGACCATTTGCTCAGCCCACAGTTTTCCATGTGTTTTGTGTGGTAGTGTCTCCTGGGCTGTATTCCATGCTCGTTCTTGGATGTGGCCACAGGCATGAAAATCCTTCCCTTCCTGCGTGGGAAGAGGTAAAATCAACTGATATGGAAGGACCCTCAAGTCCACCAGAATTTTTTCTGAAAAAAATCAGCTGCACAATCAGCTGATTACTTCATCTTTTCTCCTGTTTTCAATTGTTAACAAGGGTTACTATGTATTTCTTACATTGACTATACAGATTAGCATTAGGGTCTGACAATTGAAGGACTTACACTGTGCTATAGCTATAATGTATTAATATACTATGCAGTGTACTATGCTATGTTTTGAAACTCCTATCTTCTTGAATGACATCTCTTACCATCATCCTCAAAGTTTTAGTTTAAGTCAAACAGTCAAAACATTTGTTGAAATATATAAAAATATTTTATGAGGAAACGGTTCTTAGTCCTACAGTAAGAAAATTACCATAAAAACACCACAAAAACCTAAGGAACAAAGAATGTTTAAGGTTCAGCACCCTGTCTGGCCTTGCACAACACTCAGTGAAGCAAGCAGGGGTTGTATCGGCAGCTGAACGCGAGATTGGGTCCTGGAAAAGCCACTGTGAAAATGCGGGGGAAAAATAAAGAGTGCAGAAAGAAGATTAATAGCTTCTAAAAAGTGTGTGTATATATATATATATAGTAAGCCACAGAACAGAATGTCAGCTCCAGAAAAGATAAGAAGCCATTCCTTTTTGGTTACAACAAAAGCATCGTCTAAGATGTTAATCTAGCATATAGCTGCAAAAGAGCCATATAAGGCAAGAGAACAGAACACGAACAAAATGCTCCACTAAACAGATTTCTAAACACTTCATGAATGAAGGGCTATTTAAGAAAAACTGAGTACTCCACGTTTCCAGAGGCTTTTGCATCAAGACACCATACATAAATAAAATTAGATTTTGAAAAAGCTTTAACCTTGAAGTTCTGATAATGGACTTTTACACACTGACATGGTGCCCTGGCAGGGAACACACAGGTTGCATGCCTCAGGCTCCGCCAGCTTTGTCTTCTACAGATAATTAAGTCCTCATTTGTTAATTCAACTGTTATTGCCTTAACTGGTTTTGTTTTCTCTAGAAGTACAAATTCTTACTTTCTAAAAATAGTAAAAATTGTTACCCAGGAAGGAAAGCTGTATATACTGAAACATTTCTCAAGGAAACACATTGTCCCTATACAGTCTGAAATGACAATGGTGACAGAAGCATTTAGTGAATGTTAATCCATGTCCACTGAGTCCCAGTGCATTACCCATACACCCATCTGTTCTGCATGTATCACTTCCAATACATTACACTTCCATACCCACCCCTCTTAGGTAACAGCAATGCTTTTCTCTTTTCCATTATCCTGCTCTGGTGAAAGTTAAATTAATTTCTGTAGATTTATTCTGTATTCAAATTCCTTCTATCACTTCTTCTAATAAAAGTATAAATAAAAAATACTCTGCAGAGCACACATGCAAAATAAAATAAAAGCAACCTAAGCTAACTTCCACACAAAGCCTGACCAGCTACGCTGGGAACACTAAAATCAGAGGCATCATCAGGAGACTTGGATTTTCACTCCCCTTTAAAGGTAGACCGAAGGCTTTTTTCTTGTCAGCAAAAACCTGAGGACATGAGCCTTTAACACAACTTTCATACACTTTTTAAAAGATGTGAAAATGTGTTTAATAAATATGATTTCACGAACTGTAATTTTTTTATACCTGCCACAACTTGAACCTGGGGTATGTATTTATCCCAGAGCAGTAAGGGAGAGTGCACTAATGCCTCGTACAATGCAAGGAATGCTGCTGTCTGCATAGTTTATGTACGACTGGGAGGACACCAGCTCCTACCTGGAAAGCAAAGGCTGCAGAGCCTACACCATGGCATGTAGAGAAATGTTTGACCCTGAGACATGCTGAAGCCTCAGCAAGTACTAGTGCAGTCAACGATGGCAGCAGTTGCTGACCCACAGCCAGCTCAGATCCTTTGGAAGGGGTCCAGCTAGTCCAGGTTTTGAGAAGTACTGGACGAATGAGCTCCAAGAGACAACGCTGCAAGGAGCTGCTTTGTCAACTGAGACAACTGAATGACCACCCTGAAGAAGTCTAATGGGCAGGAAGTTTATCATATCTTTTAGTGCTTGTCCTCTACTTTCAAAATACTCTCCATACCTACCCAGACAGAGCACTTAATTTTAAAAAGTGCACTACTGTACTCAATTCCTGTCTATAAATTCCTTAGCAGGACAGCAAGCAAGCCTGCCAGAGGATTTCTTGCCAGCTCTGTAAGAGCTCATCAGACTCCAGGTCTCAGCTTTGTTTCAGATGTCGCTCGCTGACTTCTCTCTTCTGAAAACTCAAGTTCATTCAGATCTTTAAATACCAATGGAAAGTCACCGTGTCAGGCCACAGTCCTCTCTTTCAGCATGGATATTTCCCTGTAACATCTGCCAAGAGTAATTGGGTAAAAACTACATAAACATATTCTCATTTCTTATTAAAATGTTTATTTATCTTCTAAGCAACAAGATCCTTCAAAAGATTATGCTACAAACAAAAGTCATGTTTCCACAACATTTCCTTACTTGATCCAGCTCAATTTGTATCCGAGTATCTTGCATCTGTGCTTTCATAACCACACTTTCTTAGGTAATCTCTGCCTTTTTCCCAAGTTGAACATACCATCTATAAACCTGTTGGAAGCAAGAACATACTAAGATAAACAGCAGCAATGGGATTGGGGATGACTTGCAATCTGAATATTCTAAATTAAAAATCTGACTGCATTTCTCACTCTCATCCCTTCAAAGTTTCAATACACGTCTGGAAATTCACTCCCTTCTGATCACTCGAGAGGGTTTCAGCAAATGTCCACAACACAGAACGTGGAACTGCAGAGGATCAAACCACAGGGAAACCAAAACCAGAAAAAAACTCTAGAAGTTTCACACAGTCCAGACAAAAGTGTGCTGTAATTTTTGAAGCTCGGTAGCCTTGCAAGTGCTGCTGCCACCACCACCAAGGCCCAGACAAGCAAAACTTCAATGCAGGCAGAGGTCTGGTGGCACTGAGCTGCCCAGATCCCCAGGGAGATTTTAACCTCCCCTGGAAGCTCAGAAGCCAGTCAGAGAAGAGGAGCTTTGTCAACCACTAAATGTCCACAGAAAGAAGATGCGAATATTCTGATCCTCATCAGACATTCCTCAAACATTAAAAATCAAAAGACACAGAGCTCCGTTGACACTAGAAATGGGGGTTAACCTTCTCTTTGTGCTCATTCTCATAAATTTCCGATTGGCGCTGTTTTTTCAACACATCTCTACTAAGGAAAGATTTATCAGGCTGCCAAGTGAAGGATTTGGGTCTTGCATATGATGAATCCCTCACAGAAGATGGCAGGAGTTTACCTTAACTCTACAGAATGCTCTGTGATCTACTCACATACTGAACTTCAAGCACATGCATAATTCCCTTGTGTATTTAAAATCAAGCACCTGCAAATACATATTTCAATTCAGACCTAAAATATTTGCTGAACAAAAAGGGTGAATAATTTAAATGATCTGAAGTTTGCAGAAGCACAAGTTAGTACCATAGAAAGATTAATAGGCCTTAAAAAAATCCTATCTTCCTTGTCACCTAGATTGGTAGAATGATCTATTTCATATTATTTCCAGTAACCTGCTGTACTATTTAGAAATCCTAGAGGGGTGTTTCTTTTAAAGAACACATTTTCTGAACTCTAAAGCTCTCAACTTCCAACTAATCATCTCTGAATTATGAAGCCTTGTCCTTTTCACACTCAGAACAAGCTGATTTTCCACTCACATGGTGCTATAATGTACAGGTGAAAGCATGTCTTACTCCTATCAATATATGTCCATCAATGAACTTCATGATCAAGCTTGGTTTCTTTTGAAATAAAAATGGAAAAAAGGGATCCATTGATTCAATAATAGGAACAGATTATGTCCTTTTGTTACATAAGGGCCTGATGGACTTCACTTTTTCAGCTTTGTACCCTTTTCAACAACTTACCTATTTTATTTGAATGATACATGTTAATGCCACAGGGGAAAAAAAGTAAAATCAAACAACAAACAGAATGGCAAAGCCAGTAGTTAATTGCCACAGTCTGGTGAAAAACAAATGGAAATAAAATTTGTAATTGAAATTAAATGTTAAGGTTTTTAATATTAACTCAATTACAGAGTGGGCTTCCATAAACCCTTCTGTCACTGCTCTTTTGTTGTTTGCTTGCTTGTTAGAGGAGAAGTTGCATTCTCAAGCATCTTTTGTCAATACTTGGAGAACTAAACCATTGATCACCACCCTGGAAAAAACATGGCTGAATAGAGTCAGAGATATATTTCCTTGAAGGAGAAACATGTGGACCTCTCAGGGGAAGCTTCACAGCACCAAGACTGTGATCCAAAGTATCCTTTGACAGAAGCAATAGTAACACTACAAAATCTGTTTTGATAAATAATATTCATGTATCAGCCTATTTAAAAGTGCTCCTTTGGGTGGTGTTGTAAAAAATCAGGCTTTTAACTTGCAATGCAGTGGGTATTTCAGCTCCTCAAAGTATATTGTCTTACTCTTAGACAGCCCCCCCAGCCCATCATATTAAATATGGGGGTTATTTACAGACCAGACTTTGGGTCTGGTTCTACAAAGACAGCCCTTCAGCAGATGGATGTCAGTCTCACTGACGTGGCCAAAGCTTTCTCTCCAAAACAGGAGGAGAAGGGAAAGGAAAAGAGTTAGAGAGAAAACAGTGGAAAACTATTTGCTCCAGTTTTCATAAATGCTTGTCCTTATTTCGTAACATACACCTACATAAAATTTCTCCCCCCGGCCCCAGATGTATGCAACATGCAGTGGGACAAAGTTACGCTGTTACATATTTTGCATGTTTTGAATCTCTAGGAGGATTTGGATAGAAATGCTAGACACCACTATTGTTTCCTCTGCAGTTTACATCATCTTCTACATGCAGTTTTCCTCTTCTTCACATACAGAAAAAATCCTTCTTGTGATCAGCAACGCTTGCTCATCATGGACATCTGACCCTGGGGGAAGGGCGTTACAGACAATCCCTGCTAATGCACATTCACTCAGGTACGTTCGTGCAGCTGGAGAGCCTGGCCAGAGCCCAGTGCTGGGTGCATACGTTTGTGGGCACAGATGTATACTGTGGACACCCAGTAAGATCCATACAGGTTATTAGAGTAGTGCTTAATAGAAACAGATCCCTGAAATGGGACTTTGATGTGTTCATCCACAGGCAAAACAAGAATCCTTGAAGAAGGTCTCTCCCTTTGAGACCCCACAGTGTTACCAGACACCTCTGGCTCTGTCAGGACTACCACCAGCAGCTGCCAGCAGCTTCTCTGTCCTACCATTACCTCTCCAGGCTCTTCTCCTCCTCCTGCCACCCCTCCTAAAGGCCACTGACATGGATGAGAGACACAAAACTCATCACCCCCTCAAATACTAAAAATGCAGTTAGTTGAAAGTAGCTGGAGATTCCTTGACTTCTGTCAATGGTCAGAAGAGCCACTGAGGGCAGAGGCCACACCCAGTGCTGCCAGCTACCTCCAGCCAGCTCTCAGTCCTCCAATTCTGTTACTACAGCCGCTTCCATTAATGGGCAGCTATTGGATTTAGCTGAACATGGATTTTCTGGGTTCATTATCAATTGATTTGGTTCCCTGGTCCAGCTCACTGGGTGGCTGGATAAATACTGCTTGCTGGGAGAAGAAGGACAGAAACAGACACTGCACTTCTGTCTGATTGAAGCAATTTGGGATCCAACCCCAGGCTGCCAGGATCAGCTGTACTTGCAGTCCAAGAACAGCCAGGAACACTGAATTTTAACTTCTCTTAGTGAACCAAGGCCATACCCAGCTATGACATCTTAGAGATCCAATTCAAGCTACCAAATATAGTAGTAGGTAATCATTCAAAATAAAAAGGAAGATATTTTCATAGGAAGTCATAGTTTAAAAAAAATGTTCAGCTGTTAACACAGCAATTAAGAAATAGGTGGAATGAGAGGGTGGAGAAGATGAGGGCTGCCCACAGTGGGAATGTGATAGGTTGTCTTGGGAGTTCGTCTGAGGAAATCACACTGAAACAATAAACTCCAGCATGGCAAGCAGGATCACTAGTCAGTTCTCTGCTAGTGTACAGAGCTGACTGGTCAAATTAATTCCTTGTGTAACCCCAGTGACTTCAAAGGAGTTAGCCCAGAGAACAATTTGGCTAAAGGAATTTTGAAATGGACCCTGACCAATTCCCTCCAAGTAGGATTCAGATCTGTGGCTTCTTGTGTTACAAAACTGCCTTGGCTCTGTAATGTTATTATGTCCTTTATCAGCATTTTTATTCATATGGAATGACTAACGAACTCCAAACCAGTAGCACCACCTGATTAATATCAACCACTCTTCAAAGCATTTGTCTTAACACCAGGGGTTGTTGTTTTTTCAAGCTGGTGGGTCTCAGCTCTGATGACTTCATTGTGTGGTCTGTCTGGTCAAATTTGCTGCTGAAATCCAGCCTTTTGCAGCTGAAGGGTAATATTTTAAGTTACTCATGAGCAGGGTTTGAATGCTAAACTTGACCTCTCCACCTCTTTCACTGTGTGTATTTCTGTGCTTCCTCTGCAGCCTTTGGATGCCCATGTGCAGTTTTCTCTTCTGGCTGCCAGAGAGACAAGATTAACATTGACTTGTCACGTATCAATAGCAAGCAGTGAAACAAACAGCCAAAAAGCTGTAACAATTTCTACTTATTTTGTATATATATAATGGGATTTATGGTAACTGATCACATTTCCAGCAGCCAAAAGATGTGTAAGAAGTGATTATAGTCTAGTCTGACTGCTCCTCTCTGCTTTAGCTGTAGTTACACTTTTGGGTGGCTTGGACTAAGTACATCATTTTCACACATCTCTCCTTTAAACGTTCAAAAAGCAGCATTTCTGCCAACAACCACGTCTGCAGCCAAAAGTATGACATTAATACTCATAAATACATTGAAGAGTGTTGCACTATTTAAGCAGTTGCAGTAACTTAAGTAGGGAGGGGGATACCACTCAGCATGCATTAGAGCATCGCTGTTAGACCCACGGCCATCTATATAGCTCCTATAATATGACCTCTATGGCTCTTTCCAAGGTCTGAACAAAACTGCATTAATTCCAAAAACCTATCCAAAATCTATCTTTCCCTCCTGAAGGTTTGCTGTTACAGCGTGGGTGGCTGAGAGGATTGTTTGAATCTGCTTTTTCTTCCATGCTGCTTCTTTCATTGTAATTTTTCTATGTCTCTTACAGGATACTCTGGCTTTCATCAAACACAGACCTTCAGACTGGGTTGCTAAATCCTGACCCAACCACATTTTAGGAGAAAAAAATAAACTTTGAAAAATTATAAAATTGTATTAAGGTAACACCCCTGTTAATAACATGCATTTCTGGTTTAATTTCAAGTTTTATCATGTACCTTTTACCACTCTCCTCATACAACCTCATTAAAGTTCATATTAAGATCAGTGACTATCAGGAAACCAAATCATTTAACAGGCACTAAAAAGCATACAAAATACTCAGTATCCATGCTCTAGGCCTATACGAGTAGGTAGCTTGTGTGGCAAATGCTCTATTTTCTACCTTGTTAATAAATTCATTACCATTAGCTCCTTTCTTTCATTAAGTACGTACATCTGACTGCATTAAAAAAAAGCATGATGAATATTTTATACATGATTTTGCTCATCATTTCAGAATTAAATGAAAATCAATTCACAAGTGAAGGCAAAACTGAAAGGGAGGAAGACAGAAATTGCCATATTAAATCAGAGCGGAGGCACAATTGCCTGACAGCTGCACAGCCCAGCTGCTCAAAAGCCAGCTGCAAGACCTCCATCCCAGGCAGATGTGGGATAATCAGCCAGCATCCTGAGGTGCATCTTGATCTCTAACAGATAAGAGATTGGATTAAGACAGATAATAGTTTACTACAGTCTTCATGAACAGTAACCAGACACAGATTAGAGCAGAATGAGGAGGATTCACAAAGGGGGGAAAGCTTTAATCCTGTTCCGTGGGTATTTCTTTGTAAAAGCAGGAGGAAAAGTCAGATGTTTCCTTCCCTGTCCCCTCCAAATTTGGAAGAAGCATAAGAAGAAAAAGCATCCTGTGAAGATGCCTGGAAAACTCCCTACAGACTGAGGAGGGATTATAAATACTCCTGTCTGCCTCAGGGACATCTCTGTAAAACCAGTCGAGTTTTCCTCTTCTATCCGCATGGTCTGAAATACTGAAGGAAAATGAAGGGTATCTTCAGCAGTGAGCTGAAAAGACATTCATCTCTTCTTGTCTCACTAAAACCATTATCTGAAATCGTTGCCATCTGAAATCATTACAGGCCTACAGAAATAAAAATTAATTGTAATTCTCACATACTTAATAGAATAAACACACATACACCTCATTTCGTGACTTAAGCTAATCATTTATCAGTTGCTGTAACGCTGTTATCTACTATCTAAATGACATGGAGAATTACCACTATCAGTGTCCTAGTGCTGATATATTATCCCTATCAGGAGTAATTATTTGGTTTCACATGTAGACTTTCAGTCAGTGTCTGGGGCTTGTGCCAATAGGCACTCAAAGTCAAATAAAAGGGCAGTCATGATATAAGCGGACCTTTGTCATTCTTGTGATAACTACCAGTAAATCTCTAGAAGATTTGTGGCTTTTATTTCAGGGCTTTTAGCAAAAGATTCTTTAGAAAATAAAGAGGGAAATAAGAAGGGGGGGGGGAACCAAAACGTTTCTTTCCAATGTTTATGTATTCCTGAAGAAAGCAGAGGTTTTTCATTTCAACTAAATATCTAATCATTTCTGATCTTAGTAAACAAAATTTATAGTAATTCATTTCAAAACAATGAAGTGAGTTTTTCTTAATATCCAAAATGAACAAATGTACTAGCAAAGTTAAGTATAATGCTATAAATAGGAATTTCTTATGTGATAAGAAACTGGAATGCCTCTGAATTGAATTCAATAATTCAATTATCTTGACCTTCTGAGATTCCTAAATTAGAGCTATCAATAAAATCTACAAATTCAGTCTTTCACTGTCATACTTTAAGATGGGACATAAGGGACAAAGTCAAATTTGCTTTAATTAAATCAAATTTGACAGCTGTAACTCTGCCTTTAAAAGTCACAGAAAATTCACTGACCAGGGAACTAAATCAAACAAGTTTTTAGGGGTTGACTGTTGTTGTTGGTTGGTTTAGGTTTTTTGCACAGAAATTAGTAAAATATTTTACTGCTAAACCTCTCCTCACAAATTAAAGTAACTGTAAGACACTCTCAGGTCAGCTAAGGGAATAGGACTGTTACTGGATAAAAAAAATAAAGTGGCCATACGATGCATCAGTGGAAAAGCTGCATCTCCAGTGACTCAGAGCATTACTAGTCACAACTTGAACTTTTTAGACAAATTTGTTTTGGGGAGTTGTAAGGTAAGGATGAGCCAAACCCTGTGCTCTGATTTCCTCAGTCATGTTCCAAGCACAAGAGCAAAAATTAATTTTATCCAGGCTAGTAAACAACCAGAGTAAGCAACTTAAGGAAGAGAGTGAATTTTAGTACTCAAGCCATCAAAACTAAGCCTATTGCAAAATGAAGCTTCTTTTTCCTCTGCTTAAAGGGATTTGCAGGATATCCTCAGCCACAGTGAATACAGAAATGATGTGAAACATCCCAATGTCAGCCCCGTTACCAGACATCAGGAAGTCAATCCAGTGATAGGACAAAAAGCAAGTCTCACGAGCATGCTCCTTATCTTTTAGGTGTTGGCACATAAGCATCATACAATTCTTTGTCCATGTCTGAAACGCTATCTACAAGCTACATAAAGGAATCCAAAGAGTTACAAATAAAGCATTTGATAAGCACGTAACGATTATCACCCTATTTTTCATGCATTTAGAAAAGACATTAGGTTCTAGAAACTATTTATTGTATCATAATACTTATCAATTCCCTCCTTACCATTATTAGATAAGAATGACAATGGAAGTACTTTTGGTTCCTTCGATTCACAACTAAGAGCTGCATTCACACAAAGACCTTCACCAAATCACCATCTAAACCACTATCCCAGTTCTGCATCTCTAGTTGACAGTTCTATGAGTTAACGTTTCAGCTCATAGCATTTACACTTTGCAACTCTTTGCTAAAAGTCTTCTGCCAGCTCCTCAAGAGGTAACGATTATCACCCATAGATTCCTCTATTAATTCATTCACTGCACATAAGTAAGATTTAAACAAATATGGGACAGGAAAATTTCATTAGTTACTTCCACTGAATCCTCACCTGGATCATGAGAGCACTGCATACAGAAAATTGAAATTTAAGAATTTAGTTACACAGAAATAGGGAAGCCCAGAGGAGAGCCATTGGCAGGGAGAAGACAGAATAATGAAGTATAGCTTCTATCCCATATGATTTACACATCTATTTTACTTCCAGCAAAATGTCCCTCTACTGTGGAAAGATTTATTAATATCACCTTTCCAGAGGGGCATTATATTTTCACATTGCAAAATACACAACAGTGCTCTAAAATAGGTAATGCTAATTTTTAAGTTCCTAGTCTTTGGTAAAAGATGATAAATTCAGCATTATAGAAAGCTCTGAGAACTCCATAAGGTTAAGATTTAGAGGGAGAGACTTTTAACAGTAGGGAGGAAATACTTTTACTGAGGAAATTCTTCTCCAGGAGTTCAATCTTTCAAATAACATAAGTCAAAAGACCACAACAGGAGAAGTGTATATGTTTATGTGATAAATAATGGTGGTATCATTTACCAAGTGACACATTCCCCAATGATACCCAACCAGAAGTTCCAGAAATCTGACAAAAACAGAATGACTGCTCCTGAACCATAATTTATATACAGGCTTTACCTGAGTGCAGTTAAGATATATTAATGTATCTGCTTCTGTACATATGCATATGCAATTATGCAGGGTGTGCTTTATGTATGTATATATGTGCAGGCACAATAAATCTTATACATTTAAGTGTAAAACAAAACTAAAGAAGGGGTGAGGTGGTGGTGTTTTGAGTGTTTTTTTTAATCAGAGTTGGTTGTTTGCTTGCTTCTGATTTTTAAGAGATGGCAGCATATCACACAGTCATGACTGGGATATCCAGGAATGAAATACCTCATGCAGAATAAACCACATAAACCTCTATCCCACTTAATGCTTTCTACAACCCCCGTATAATACACACTGAACAGCATCATGCTAACAAAATTAGATTCCCTAATGTGACAAACTCTCCCATCTCAGCTAAAGCATTTTAATGCAAATGTTCTTTCAGCTGGAATTTGCCAGCTATTCATTATTTTATTACTTTCTTTTCTTAACTGTAAACAAGATCTAAGGGTGCTTAAGCAACAGAGTACTGATACTCTGGTACTATTATCACATACATAAAGCTGGGAAGAAGAAGGATGAAGATCATTTTATCAGCTTATAACGAGAGGGGAAATGTCAAATTTCTGGTCAAAGATGGAATGAAAGATGAAAATATATCACAATGTTACAAACACTGCATTTAAGGAAGTCCTTATTTTGCTGGTTTTGTAATACATGCCATTTTGGTCCCATTTTCAGTATTCTCTTTTGAGAAGTTCCTTCCATCCAGTAAAATTACAGATGATCAAAAGAGATAAGTGATAATACTCATCTTTTCCACTCCAACCTGTACTTCTATATACATTCAGAGCATATTTTGATGGCTTCTTACTAAGGAAAATGATACATGTAATTTCTGACATTTCTGTAAAAGAAATCTTTGTTGTATAGTCCCTAGCTTGTCTAAGCTGCACCTTGTTCTCTAGCCCTTTATTCACAAAAAAAACCCCATTTTTTTCATCGGGTAAATTGCAGCCAAAGTATCATGTTTTGCTTTTTTTTTTTTTCAATGCCTAGAGTAGTCAGCAAGATTCAGGTTTCTATGCAGACTGAGCATGTGACTACACTTGCCCACAAGACTTAAATGTTGATACATCAGTTACTAACCAAGCTGTAAACAATCACAGTTCTTGTCCTTTGGGGGATTTCCACAGGCATTAAAGTTCGGTGTTTCTCTTTCAATGTTGAGCTGGAATTTGGAGGTGATGGTGCTATAACAGATGACAGCTGCTTGAGTTTTAGCCACTGCTAAGAAGCAGTACTATTATTAGTGGTGATAAAACAACATTCATTTACTTTGTAGTATGCAATTAATTCCTATTTCTCCATCAAGTCCCTCCTACTAGGAGTTCTCTGTATGGTTCCCCTTGATGCTTCCCTTTGCTTCCTTGATCTAGTGGCTTCTCTCTGCAATGACTATATCCCATAGCACGTGCTGGAAGATGATGACACTTCTCAGTCTTTTTTCCAGACTACCACCACTGGAGGTATTAACACTTCCACAGCTGAGGGAAGAAGTTGAATTTCTCAAGGTACCATTAAACAGAGATCCCAACTCAATCATCCTGACAGCTGCTTTACAATTGATTATATAAATAAAAAGCCAGATCAAAATACAAATTTTCTACCACCTTGTTTATCATTTTTACCTCCACTGAGTTGGCAGGACTCACATATTTTCCACCTGAATTTCCTATTGTGTGAAATTGAGGCTCAATCTATGCAATGAAATTTATTATATACAGAAATAATATCCATGATTTTTAAGTGTGCAGGAAAAGGGAGAAGAAAGGTCAAACATGGGAGGAGTATAACAACAAAAATGGAACTACATGAATCCCTAATCTGTAAGTCTAAAATCCCTTTCACAAAATTTAAAACAGAAAATGTCACAAAACTAAATGAACCAACACCACCAGGCTGCCCATATGTGACAAATGTAGTAAGCCACCGAATTTTCTGATCTAACTACTGTACTATGTATGAAAAAGGATGGTGTTTGCTTGAATTTCTGCAAGGTAGATAACACTACAAGTCAGAAAGCAACCTTCCTAAGGCAAACATAGCAGCTATGTGCACTTCAGAAAGACCTGTGCAAATACTGTCTACTGTAACTTAAAAACAGTTGTGCTAAATGGCCATGGGAATTCATAGCTTATTCTATGAACAATTCCTAAATTTGGGGTTGTGGTGTAATAGAATTATTTATAGAACAGCAGCAAAAGTAAATACATCTGTTAACCAAGTGAAAGTCAAACAAAAGAGTAAAAACTCTCAAATCGTATCAAATCATTTACTCTGACTCCTAAAAAGCTTATTCATCAGCCACTAGACACTCATGTCACCATACATTAAAAATCAATGACAAGAAAGAATAATTGGGCTCCACTCAAGAACCGAGTGGAATGGCAGCTGAGTTCACTCAGAAAGAGGTGAAGTGGAAAGCAGTAATGATTAACAAAATGAATGAAACCTACACCAGTTTCTGTAGGCATACTGATGATTTGAAACAACATATATTGATAAAAAGCTCCAGAGTGAACATAATGAACAAACCCAGTTCATTTCACATTCATTATTTGGAACACTGACATTATTCCTTTCCTTTATCAAGGAAGAAAAGATTACATCCTAGCTCCACTGCAGCTCCACTGCAGTTCCAGCAGTAAGGATGTGCCTTTGTTTCTGGCAGATCTTACATATATTCTTCAATAAAATTTCCTTTTTGTCTGCTGCTCATGTTTCAGAGTCCTCATGAGAGAAAATGCATTCAAGCATCAGAACTGTCAGTTTGCAGTCATAACACCAGCACACATTTTGACAGCTTGTTTGTTGTTTTGGCAATTTTGTCTCCTTTTTTACTTCTTAATGATATAATACCACAACCATGAAAATTGAAAGTATTATCATTTTTAGACACTTTACCTAAATAAACTTCTTAGAAGGGGCTTAAACTTCTTAGAAGGGGCTTAAACACGCTAACAGCAAGTTGTTTTAAAAAAAGGATTAGATTTGCAGGTATCTGGATGAAGTTGTTTTCCAAAATAAATCTATTACCTCAATAGAGAATCTTCATAAGAAATAAAATAATTATGGTCTAAAGATAAAATCAGTGGAAAGTAACCAAAAAAGTTGGCCAGAAAAGCTACCTAACACAGGTGCACTGCCATAGTCAGTGCATGTTTATTGTAGTGTTGGTATGTGGTTGTTTGGGGTTGGATGAAAACTGAGGAATGTGGATTAAGGCAACTGCAGATCAGAATTCCACTTTGCATTAGGTAAACTTTTGTTAACACCACTGGACAAATACCTCAGACATCTCACCCCTCATGTGGTCAAGGAAAAAAAAATAAATTCCTTTTACTCCTGTGTTCAAGACTGCAACTTTAAAGGACTCTTGGCCTAAGGAAAAAAAAAAAAGTCAATGATCAAGATCTATCTTGTGATTTCAGCAACATTGCTGACTCCAGTTAGCCCCATAGCTCTCTCCCACCCTGTAGATCAACAGGCATGGGCAACTAGTGTTTTGGCTGGTGGAATACACTAGCAAAAATTTGTTCTACATTTGGCAGTCAGTGATATTTTGACAACTGAAACTTCTTTTCATGTACATTAACCAAGACAAAAATTAAGCAGCAATGACCAGGGCATCTTCCTCAGCCTCTATGGGTGCAGCTGGGGACTTAGACGTCCAGAACTTCCTGCCCAGGCCACCCAGACACCTGTATTTGTCTCTACTTCACCTCTTATGATACACAGTAACATTTTGGAGATTTGCAGTGTTAGCTTTCCAGGACTAGACTAGAAAAGGTTAATGAAACAGCTGAAACACGTCACCTCTATATGCATAAATGGAAAGAGCAGCTATGAGCCAGGTTTCTGTATAGGTCTTTATCTGCACATTTGACACCCGACTAGAAACTTGGATTCAGTCCTAGGCTGATTCAAGAAAAAAATAAAAATAAAAATATAATAAATATCCGAGACCCTTCTAAAGTTTCCCCGGACTCTCAGACCTCCAGTATTTTCCTTAAGTCTCCTGTCACTCTCCTGGCCCCTTCCAAAATGCCTGAAGGCCTTCTGGCACATGGTCAACAACCTCAGACTCGGCAGGCCTCCTGGACTGCTCACCTGGTCTTCCTTTGCACTTCTCAAAGACTGAGCCTTGATTTAAAAGCTCTTTTTTTCCTTCCATTTTCTATTCTCAGCCAGCTACTTCTCCCCCTGTGCCTTAAAGGAACTTGAATTTTTTTACCCCTCTTCTCAGAAGTGAGGTTACATGAAATTTCCAAGGAGAACTGGCAGTTACTTGTACCTTCAGCAGACCCTCATAATTCACTAATTTTACACAGCTTTATTGGTTCTATTTGTTTTGATTTCTTAACTGCATCTTCCTTCATATGCAGTTGGATTGCAAAAACAAGTCAGTACTTAAAAGCCAAGTGGCAACACCAGTCCTAACACTACTTCTCTTGCTCTTGCCACAGGATACATGGTGGAAATGTTAAGCATCCCACACAACCAAACAGAAAATGCTCCTAATGTGTGGACACATTTTCAATATGAAACAGATACAGGATTTTGGATATTTCTAGCTTTATTATAAGCCTTTGATACAGTTGCCTGCCTTAGTTTGTAAAATTACATTAAATCTTGACAGGCAGCAAGTCCAAGAGAAAACATGCATCATTAAATTGTATCTTTCCCACTTAAGCAACTCAAGTATAGTAGTTCCAGAAGACAATATCTGGACACAAATGAAACTGAACTAATAAATTGGACTGAAGGCAACAATTACAGGTAAATTTGTTTCATTGCAATCAAAATTCAATGAGATGTTGAATAGTAAGAATGAAGAAGAGATTGTCTTGACTGCGTCTCAATCATGGGGGAAAACAAACAAAGAAAAAATTAGCAACCCCGAAAAAAAACAAACACTCAACCATAACAAACCACAAAAAACCACAACACACCATCAGACAATTGTGAAATGTGGTTAGAAAGAAATGGTAAAGATTGGTTCAAACCCCAGAAGTTGAATCCAGGTTTCTTGTTCTGCTTTGAAAAACAAGAAAGAACAGATTCACTTTGAGTTGTTCCTAAATTTCATCAACAAAAAAAAAAAATTAAGGTTCTCCAAAAGAGTCTTAAAATTTGTAAAATAAATCCAACTGTGAAAAAGAACACTCTTCTTTGTTCCATCTTCATCTCCTTGAGCACTGGAAGCAGAGCAATGCCAACAGCTTAAGCAGTCAGTGATTAACTTCAACAGAAGAATAATGCTGCCACAGCTCTACACTGTACACATTTCTACCTGTACAGACCCAAAGGAGTATAAGATTCAGCATAGATTAATAAAGCTGCTGCTAAATCTAGTAGCACTGCAGCTCAGCCACACAACACCAAGTTGTAAGAAGAATGTTCCCATATTTGCTGCACCTTCTTTCTGAATACATGCTAACCCTGAGACTGGCCTTGGGCTGCAGTCTCTTACTCTTGCCTTGGATACAAATACATGACAGTGAAGGTATTCAACATCTTCAAAGCTTGCCTTACCCAGTGTTGCCAAACTCTGCTGCTCAGAAATCTTAAGAGAAAGTTTTGGTTTTGAGTGTTTTGTTTTTTGTTTTTTTTTTTCTTTTAATCAAAGCATATTAAAATTAGTAAATTAGAGGTTATTTTACTTCTATTTCAAGTTTTCAGGGACATTGGAAAATATTTTCACATGAGCCTCCAAGATACTGACAGTTAAAAATTTATTTCTAATAAAAATTTACCCCAAATGTTTATCCAATCACCTCACTCCTGAGACTGGTTTTATTAAAAGCAGCAAGCTTTAATAAAGTACTTGATAATATTACCAACAGCAAGTATCAATCAACTATTCTTGGTTCTTCTAGGAAGAACACCACCACCAGACACCACCATGCCTGGTCTCACATACCCCCTCTCAGGCTGGGGTCAGCAGCAGCTCCCAGAGGGCAGCGTTTGTTGCTTTAGGGTCTCAAGTATGTAGTTTATCAACAACTTCATTGATAATTAAAAATATTTCCCCTAGTGAAAGAGCAATAAGTCTGTAGGAAATTGCAACCAGCTGGGAAAGAACTTATTTAATGTGAAGTAATGAACCTTACTGAGACGTTACAACTAGTTGAGCAGCTTTAGTGCTGAGTTTTGCACTGCTCCTCAATATTGTAGCATCATTTTTGGTTCTTAGAAACAAGCTTCCCCCACACAGCACAGCCTGAAGGTAGAAAGTAACGAAAAAGCATGCAAATGAGAAGAGGAGCAAAAGGTACCAAATGTGTGTTGGCCACTTCTGACAAATGTATTATTTTCCATGAATTATGTTAAGCAGCGTTCAGCAGATTTATGCGAGGAATTGTCTGCAGCAGAAAGTACTTGCAATCTGTGCTACACGTTCTATGTTATATAAAGCTACTTGTATTCAAAGGAATGAATGGCAATGCCTACTCGGCATGGAGGTGGTACATGTACAACCACAGCTCCCTGTTTTCCCCAGAAGAAAAAACTTCTATCACCCATTTCTGAAGCATCACAGCTGAATGGGGCTATCCCAGAAATGCACTAAAGCCCCTGGGTGGGTACCACAGACTGTACCCTGATTCACTTCCCATCGGTGGCATTTCAAACCAGGAACATTTCAATCTGTTCCAAATAGCAAGCCAGATATTCATGATGCATGGTTACAGAGTTTAAATCAATAAACTCTGTGAGGTTACTTGTCTTGTTTACTGCAACTTTCAGCAGAGTTAGGAATTAGAAAAAGATGACACATTCAGATTTCACTGATACCCTTCAAAATCTGCCACAGCTACAGTCAGTGCAAATTCTGGTTAATTGCTCTAGTAGAAATCTTGCTTTAGGTGTCTTGAATACTTAGCTAAACATGACGAAGATTTCTGAATGCAAAACTCAGTCTTAAACATTAATATCAATACTCATCTTTGGCAATGGATGGATGGTCAAGAGGCAGAGGCTCACCCATGACATCAAACAGCAAAAAAAACCCCCCAAAATCCAGGTACCACCCATCTAGAAGAAAAGCTTCATGCATTATGAAATGAAACACAGAATGTGAAGGACAAACATGCAGAACACAACAAAGAAAAACAACCCTCAAACCCAGGACTGAAGCCACAATGTATTGATGCACAGCAGCTGCAATATTACTGTAAGGAAAATCTTCCCGAGTATATTAAAATGCTGATTGACAGGTGCCACTATCTCTACCAGCTACTGCTTAGAAGTATTTCAGCTACCCTCCAAACATCTTTCCATGGGACAACAAAATATACCCTAAATGTCATGGGAATATAACCAGAGGGCTGTCAGACAGCAACCATGGAAGCTGAAGGACAGAGATAATGTTTAGAAGGAAGAGGAATATGAAAGTTAACCCTGAATGGCTTAAGATGGAGCTCATAAATACTATGAAATAATAAGCCAGTAAACACCATAAAAATTGCTTGCAAGTAAGTATTCAGGAAAGCACCAAGAAGAAAGTTCTATCAAACCTGAAGAAATAAAATAATGCACTATGAAAAATAAAGATAATACCGGCTGCATTAAGAAAGACTATTCCAAATTTACATGACTTTAGTGGAAAAGCAATTTTCTCCAAGCTTCTATATACAGCATTCTCTTTGCTGCTTTTGTTCCTATCCTTTCTTACAAACATATATGCCATACTGGGCAACTAACACCAATACTGAGCACTGATCTATCTACTCTAAGACCTCCATGTATTTCAGTAAAAATTAACCTGACACAAATGCAGTTTTTTATTACCTATACTATCAAAAAAACTCCAAACCAAACCAATGAAACAAGCAAACAAAAGGCATTATATTGATTTAAATAACTCAAGGGAGTAAAGTCTGAAGAAATCAGCTTTCCATACAATTTCCTATCTTTATATATATGTTAAAGAAAAAAAAACACAACCACACACAGAGAACAAAATCAACCACCAACCTGAGTATTTTCATTAAATGCCATTCTGACACACATACTTGACTCATTCCAGGCAGGAAAAAAAGCTTTTGCAAGGAAACATCAATTAAAATATTTATGAGCCTTCTCCAATTTGCAAATTTCCCAAGCTCCCTACCTTTTATAATGTCAGGAAATAGCTACTATAAACAGCCTAAAAACCTGCCAAAATATAAGCATAATTGAGGCCAACTGAAGTCGACCCAGGCTTCTCCCTCCCTCCTTCCCCACCCCTTGGGAGGTTCCTGTCAGGAAGACAGACTGGCCACAGATGCTACCTTGGCACAAGTGGAGCTGGGGTCTTCAGTGAGCTCACCTCGCCCTGCTCGGCTTCCAGGGAGAGCTGCGAGGAAGCGGCACAGACAGCAGCCATGGGCTGGGACAGGGTGGGCACACACAGCCCAGGGAGCTAGAACACCAGTAAGGCAGGGCTGGAGGCCAGGGGCTTGTGAGCCCCAGTGGCCAGGAGCTGTGAGCCTGTTGCTCACCTGGAAAGCCACAAAGTTTCCCAAGTAGAATGCCAGAATGATTTGGGTTGGGAGGGAGCTTTAAAGTCCAATCCCCCTGCAATGATCAGGGACAAATTACTTTGCAGCTTTCTATCTGCCCATATACAGGCTTTGATTCTCAAATGTCAGATGCAATGTTACTTTGATTATCTTGGAGAAAAGAACAGAAAGAAGATTCTGCTTTTTTATTATTATTATTTTTAAGCTAAATTCATCTGTGGCTCCTGGTAGAGGCAAGAACTCCAACCACTTCACAGTTGCTTCTTCAAAACTATAAGCATATATGCTCAGTGGCTTTATTTACTCAATGGTTCAAAGTTTCATTTCATATCCACATTGGCCCAGACAATTCC
Organism: Chloroceryle aenea; assembly: GCA_013399075.1. NCBI lineage: Eukaryota > Metazoa > Chordata > Aves > Coraciiformes > Cerylidae > Chloroceryle > Chloroceryle aenea. The sequence goes on along the minus strand of VWZY01011716.1, from coordinate 187,681 downwards.
TTTCATTATTTTAAGAAAAGCTAAAGATGGAAACTTTTCATGTAGCCTCCACTTAGATTACGGTGGCAAGGAATGGCATTTCCACCACGCCGCTAACACAGGCGCTTTGTTAAAATGTGGCCAGACAAAGAGAATACAACAGAGTGCTCATTGACTCCTCACCAGAGCTATTTGGGCTGGCAGCAATGTTTGACTGATTGGGCAGAGGCTTCTCCAAAGACAAGATGCTTGTAATGCGCCAAGAGCCTCTCACACAAAAGACATTACTTTACAATGCCAATCAGGACTCCCATGTTTTCTTCCTCAAGCATCTTAAGTCAGGCCAACATTTATGCTTATCAGAGAAGACCAAAGACTGTTCTATTCTTTTGAAGGCAATTACCCTGAAATATATTCTCAGAAAGAAATCTGTTGCAAGGCAACTGGAAGGTTCCCAGGAAGCTGGCTGTGCTGCCACCTACAAAGGACAGAAAAAGCTGATACAGAAGATCAGGATAGAGACTGGGCCTCAAAACAACATCTACCCCATAATACGTATTTTTTCAAGTGCTCAGTCATCAGTCACAGAAACTGAAAAGAACTAGAAACTTTACAAAGCCTTCCTTCAAACAAAAGTTTGGGAGTGGGGAGAAGTCGTCAAACCTCTTTCTGGGGTTCACTTTGCAAATACAGTAATATGTATTTCTTCTCCATGAAACAAAACAATCATCTCTAATACATTTATTGGGATAGCTTAGTCCAAATATCTAGCTATTTTGTTTTACACTGGATACCTTATCCTGCCTTGAGAAGCAGACTAGAGAATCCTGAGTTACCAGTATCTTTCAAGTTGGCATTGCAACCCAGATCGTGCTCTCTTGTCTCAAAGGAGCTTCTGACTCCCCACACACTAAGTAAAGAGTAGTTCTGGATGCTAGAGTACCTTAAAAATTATTCTATTGCTACAATTTTAGAAGCAATTCAGAAAGTCCACTAGTGTGTTCAATCCTAATTCCAATCTCCATTAATACCTTTTATTTTCAGCCTTAACCTTGCAATTTAATTGCCACTGGTTATACAGAACCTGAACAAATCACACATTTCTTCTTGTCCTCTTATTAGGGAAAGTTACTTACACAAGGATGTTGTTTCAATCAATTATGAATAAAAAAAAAATAAAAAAAGTAAAAATCAGCAACTTGATCAAAGTCTCATTTGGTCCTGCCTTGAGCTTTGCCTGGAATGACCACATCAATACATATTAGGAAATTCCTTTTTCATTTTCAAATGCCTTTACTGCACTAGCAGATCCTTCTAACACACACAACAGAAAGCCAACATGAACATAGAAACAGAATCATAGAATAACAGGTTGGAAGGGATCTCAAGATAATATAGTTCAACCTTTTAAGGTTTAAAAAAAAATAAAAAATATATATATGTAGCTTAAATGAGATGGCCCAGAACCCTGTCAAGTTGAGTCATAAAACTGTCTAGTGGAAGGGAATCCACCACTTCCCTTGGGAGATTATTCCAATGCCTAACTGTTCTCATGGTGAAACATTTTCTTGCATGCATGCATAAACGCACTGCAACTCAGCAACATCAGCACAATCCTGCCTTAAGTTTTAACAATGCTTTTTCTTTTCCTATTCCTAACCTTCTCTCCCTCGCTTTTTCTGTTTCCAGCCCTCTCCTGGGTGTGCAGTTTGCTTCTGCTGGCATTCCCTGCGCAGTGATGGAAGCGCCTGGGAGGCAGGTGGATGGCCAGGCCACGGAGATTATTCCAATGCCTAACTGGTGGGGAGCCTTGGCTTCCTCCTATGGGCAGCCCCATCACCATGTGGCCACTCGTACAGCTGTTGTACTGGTTCTCACTTCACCCCGTCCTCTTCCACATCACCTCGGTATCTTCAGCACTTTTCCACCACCCTTTCCTTACAGTCTGATTTAAAGCTTCCTCAAGGCCCCAAAACCAGCATCCAGTGACATCAGTGATTTAGAAGCTGAGCTACGCTTTCAAGGAGAAACATCTTTGCCTTATTATTTGCAAGTTTTATAAAGGACTCAAAAAAGCACTGTGTACTGATTTACACCGTGCCTTTCACAGTTCTTTATAACTAAATCTATATGTCTCTGTCCAAGTCTCTATTCTTGTTCTCTAGAGGCTGACATAAACAAGGTCTGCAAGTAACAGAAACAGTTTATTGCCATCTACAATGCACTGTGTTCTATTAGAAAGCAAACATACCTGCAAAAACTTCATCAGCAATGGAATTAGCTGCAGACAGCTATACAGAAAGTGGGAAATAAGAGCAAAGGACACATAGCAGATTCATAAAGGACAATGCAAAAGAAAGTCAAGCAATGTACCGGAACAACATAAAAGCAGGTAGCTGGACAAAGCATGCAACTGCAAGCAAGACAAGATCATCTTTGAGATAGTTTTCCAAGAAAATTGTAACTTGGAAAAATTCCTCTACAGTTTAATAGAAAACACAATGAAAAATAAAAATTAAAAAGCTATTTTATTCCCACAGAGGAAAAAAAAAAAACAATAAAGATTTTGGCGACAACACCCTTGAACAAAGTTTTATTACATCTGAAGTGCCTGCCAACCTATAAGATTTCTAAAAAGGGGAATTTAAAAAACAAAAGTTTTTAAATAAGAAGAGGCAGCAATTTGTTTTGAATCATGAAGCCAGCTGGCTTAGCATCTGATTGAAAGAAAATTACAGATCACAGTAAACATCATGGGTAAAAATAAAGAGTAATCAGAGCCCCTCCAAAAAGGAAGGAAAAAATAAAAAAATAAAATCAAACCAAAAGGCTATCCATAAAACCAATAATTCTGAGCCTCTCCTATGCCAGCCATAATTACCACATTGCAAAATGCATTTCTCTTCAAGATATTCAACTTCTTTGTGAAGTTTGCCAGATAACTATTGGAAAGCAGAAAGAGCAGAACAGGCTCAAGAAAATAAGTTAAAAGTATCATTGAAAAAAAAAAAAAAAAAAGAGTATTACCTTGTGGGATTCAAAATATATTTTTACAACGAGGAATGATACAGGACTGTACTGTCTCTTTCAGTGCTGACAACATGTAAAAGTGTCCAAAGTCAAGTTCCAAGCTTATGCCAAAAACTAATGGCAATATTCTAACCTGAACATGCTCCATCTACTTTTAGTAGATGGGTCTTCAGAAAGCATTGTAGGTAGTCACATCTATGTATGGGGGTGGAAAACCCCACAGTTGGTTAGAGTACCAACTAACTCTACAGTTCCTTCTCCTGCTAGTTTCAGTCAGGAATCCTAAATTACATCAAAATCATATCAATCAATATAAATAGTTTTCTTTCTTTTAGAAAGAAATGTACAGGGGAGAATCAGGCTGAAGGAACAAATTCTACATCATATATTTTAGCTGTGTATCTCAAGTTAAACTGCTTGAACCGAATTAAGACAGAACACAAAGCAGACAGCATTGCTTGGAATGTTTACAGTTTATATCTTCATTTCACAGAATCACATAATATTCATGGTTGGAAAGGACCTCCTAGATCACAAGTCCAACCATACCCATAACAAAAAACTCCCTAACTACCCTGATCCAACATGACGTCAGAAAACACAAAATAAACCCCCACATGCCTGCTACTACAGCATGTCCTGAAGCACCATTTCTACCCATTTCTTAAATACCTCCAGGGATGGCGACTCCACCACCTGCCTGGGAAGGCTGTTCCAGTGCCTCACCACTCTTTCTGTAAAGAATTTCTTCCTAATATCCAATCTAAACCTCCCCTGCCACAACTTCGATTTCATATGAACAATGGTTGGTATGACTACCATTAGATATCATAAAGATGTGCACTGACATGTGGCCTGCAAAAGGGTGTTCACAAGGCTTCACCATCCTTTAGCAAAGGGGTCAGTTCCCTGCTCCTGTCCTACAGCACATGGCAGTAATCCATGCAAGTACCAACAATTACCTGTCAGCAAAGCTGGAGAAAGAATTTTATGCTTCAAGTAACATATATGCTCCACACAAGGTTCTAGAATACAAATTGTGTGCAAAAAGAAAAGTGCAGGACATAAATAGATACACCACATTAGTTCAAACTAGATTTGATAAGCTTTATATTATATAAATATTTGCTGGACATTTAATCCTCTTTCCCCTGCCCCTAATCTGCCCCATTCTCCTCTGCCCTGACCTTCACGTAGTATCAAGTTTACAGACCAACCTGATTGCACTCCTATCAGAGTCCATTACCCTTTTGGGAAAGTATATGTAAAATATGTCAGGTTTGCCTAGAAGGATGCCCTTCTCATAATAGCTTTTTAAAAAAAATCTGTTCTGCTGCCAAGATTTAATTCCTTCTTTACAAACTGCTTGTGAGTTCTTCATAAAGTAGAGGGATGAGATAGGCTAAAATTAAAATGAGTAGAAATAAAAGAACAGTGCTGATACAAAACTCCTCAATTAGATTCTCCAACTCTTGTATTAAAAGCCTGATATCAGTCACCTGTCCTGCAGCCTTCACCATTCTCAGACCTCCACTGGCTTATCGCTTCTTTTTTACAGAACCTGCAGCAAACAGTTTAGCGTGGAGTGTTATAATGGCTTCATCACGCTTACGCAGATTAGGTACACAACACTGATTAGATAACACAGATGCAGAAAACTGAGTCTGAAGATTAAGTTCTAGATTTACCATCTTTTATGTCTGAGATGGCCAAACTCTGGGTTCAGATAATCCTATCAAAGGGAAATAGTTTCAGATCTCCCAACTGGACTCGGGTTGTCGCAGCGGTGAATGTCTCAGCAGTTCAGCCGGGACCCTTCCCCAGCTGCAAATGAAACAGCTGGAATTAATCAGTGTCTCTTCCTACCCAAAAGCCTTCATCCCTACTGAGGAGAAGAAAAAAAGCTATGCAGGAAATCCAGCTTTTGTGTTTGTTCGCAAGGCAGATAAAATGAGCTGTCATCCTTTCTCACAGCAGGAAAGAGCAAGGACAGCTCAGATGAAAGCGCTGACAGGCCTGGCGGCGGGCGCCGGGTGATGTGACTCTGTAAGCATCATGTGTGCGCAGACGACCACCAGCCACTGAAATAAAACTTTGGTTAACATCAGGCACATTTGCAATGATTATAGATAACCAGTTTACCCAGTGCTGTTCAGCTCCAGAGAACTAGTTCATTCCTTTATTTTACACACTATCACAAATAACTATGATAATAAGAAAATAAAACCCTCGGTGTTGTACCATCATGCTCTCTCATTCTTTATATTACCTCATGTTTTAATGACCAGGAACCAATTACAGGCTGAAATTCCCTTTTGAGCCATCATCAAATCTATCCATGTGCCACACTACTTGTACAGAGGGGCTTCAAGCCACAATGCTAACACAGTATATAACATAACCAAAAATGGATTCAAACCAAGTTAAAACATCCCAGAGCATTAACTCACAACTCAACATTTTCTGAGCTAGACAGACTTTACATGGACCTTTCAGTTAATCATCTGAAGAAGTTTAGTTTCTGTTGCTAAAAAGATTTGAGGAAAATAGTCAACACTGATGGCTTGGGCCCAGGTGGCAGACAGAATGTTCTTTTACCTCGTGACATGAAAAACTAATTATTCAGGTTCCAGAAAATATCAAAGAGTATTCCATAACTGTAAGGGGAAAAAAATAAAACACCAAAATCAACACTTATGTCTTCAGAAATATTAAAAAACCCCAACAAAACCCCAAAACAAACAAACAAAAAAAATCCAACCCCAAAATTAATAAAATTGCATGTTAAAAAAATGGTGCATTGAAACTCAAACTAAAGATTCCCAGATGATAAAAAATTTCTAACTTTTCACCATATATGACCAGTACACTGTGGATTATTTTAGTTCCTTTGAGGTTTTGTGTTCAGTTTAGGCAGATCAAAACTCAAAGTTGTTTATTTAAAAAGGCAAACAAAAAGCAATGTATCAGCTTACTCTCCCACACAAAACTGAGATCTCTGGTAGGAACCTGCTCAACCATAAGCTGCCATTTTAGGAACTTCAGTTACCTCAACATTTCTGACTGAAAGACAAGAAAGAGGAGAAGGGAAATTTTTAAAGTTAGAAAAAAAACAAAAGAAAAAACAACACAAAACATAAAATCATAAAGGAAAACTGCAACCAAAATTGTCAAGAAATGAGAGGTACTGAACTTTCAAAATGCAGGAGTGCTTGATTGACCTGGGTCACAAATTACTGTCCCTAAATACTCTTTCCTCTATAAACTAAACAAAGACTTGACAAACAAAGGATGACCAGTAATTTCATCTGGCTTAAATGGGAAGTTAAACCACCATGAACTTTTTTCCCTAAGCAAAGATAAAAAAAAAAACAGCAGAAAAATAAAATTAAATATAGGACTTCTGGTCTCCCTTGTAATTCAGATTTGATTCACTTCTGTAAGAGGCAAGGATCTTTTACAGAGAAATATAGGTAGTGACAATAAGAAAAGTTTCACTGACAAAAACTCTTCCCATTACCTTTAATATATTAAAACCCAAAAGGCTGCAATGTTGAGATGCCCATTATAGCATCTGCTGCCTCCTCTGGCACAAAACCAAATCACCGGAAGTAAAGGATGACCCTTCTCCATCCAGTCCTTCAAAGCTGAGATGCAGCAACATTCTCCAAAACTCCAGGCACAACAGGTACTGATGCTTTTAAGCCCATATCACCTTCTGCTTCACTGTAAACATGGGCCCAATTATTGAGGTGCTACCAAAAAGCACTCATTTATAAGCTCTACATCTTCTCTGTACTGCTTAACATTAAATCATGTCAAACCTACCATACCTGGCTACAATCCAGTGTGTTATTTAGACAGCCAACATGCAAGACTGTAAGCTGTTTTTGATCCCAAATGTATATTACCACAACTGTATAAAAACAAGACCACAACTAATGAAGTGTATCTGAAAGTGCAAGTACCCACAACTGCAAATGCTTTATGTTATTACAAATACAACACTGATCCTCACAAGAGTTTTTCCCCATGAGACACAGCCACATTTTTATTTGACAGCATCTACAGGCAATGACCACACAAGGACCATGATTTCTGAAGAAAGGCAGAAAGCAGTCACTCCAAGGTTTATTCTGTGGAGCCCTCTACAAAAAGCCAGTATTTGCAATCTTGAGCTTCATCCACACATAAGTATTTAAAACATAAACACTATAACTGTTAGTATATAGACTCTGCAGGGGGTCTCTCTTCAGCATGTTTAAGCTCAGCAGCATGGCAGGGTCAAACACCCTCCTCCTAGACTCCTGGACAGCAGCAGTTAAAAAGCAAATGGAAATTTTAAAAAAGCTTCAAAACCCATTTGAGAGTCTTGCACTTTCATCCCCATGCTGGGGACCACGGGGTAAGGGCAGCTCCTGATACATCTCAGCCACATGTCCCCTGGGACTGCTGCCAGCCAGGGCACACAACACCCACAGCCTCAACATTGCTTCTCTCCTCCCAACTTCCCTGACACAGAGCAGGACCAGGTGAGACAGGTGGGGTAGATGCTTTGCTTCAATGCCATCCATCTCATCAACCTTCCAACCTACAGGAAGGAATTTGCAGCACAGAGCTCCGGACCTAAGGGTAAACATGGTTTTCAGAGCGGAGATGAAACACACTGCTACTTGATTTCTGCACTGGCTCTCGACATCTTGTCCTGACAGCGTGAACACTGATTAAATCAGTAAGTTGAAAGGATGTGGTAAAGCTATGAAAGCCAACAATTTGACCTTTAAGTTAGACAGTGGGAACTTAAAACTTTCACCTAATTTTTTAAATCTTCTCAGTAAGATGATCTAATATTTGCTTACAAATTTTTTAGTGTATGCTTGCTTTGTTCCTGTACAGAGCTCAGTCCTGCAACATATGAGATCAGGATTCTGACTTGACTCATTTTGTAAGAGCCCTACCTTCTTTACCCTTTCCCAGAATTTTTTTGCTTTCTGACCCTAGTAGAAGTAGTAAATCATCATTAATTTAATGAGCAGCAAGCTTGTGAAAGGGTGATGAAACATTCTGCATGCTGTATGAAAAAGAATTGCAACCTATGCTCACCTCTCAAACCAGCCAAGAGGAAAACTGGCTGCATGCACTCAGGTCCAGAAAACGANGAATCAAAACTTTGATGAGTAAGCGTTGACATTGTTTTCAGAAGTCACAGACTGCATAAGTTTGCTTTGCTCTATCTTTCCTTAGAGTCTACGCATAACTTCCAAACTGCCTTAGGGACAGCAAGATGTGAATTTATCTACCAAAACCTATTTCCAGTACCTATTCCATTTTTGTGTTTTCTCTTGAGGTTTCTCTAGCTGGCTGACCCGAGTCCTGTTTCTCTTTGGAGTTTGTGTTGTGGTGCCAGCCCTTTTATTACAGCAGGTTCACATCTAGTGGTGAGAATGGAGGAGGAGGAACTGCAAACTCCCTGCTGCTGCCTTTGGTTAGAAACCTCCTCCTCCCACTCTTCAGCAGATGTTTCTGCTGCCTTACCACAACAGGATCTTTTTATACCCTCTCGATTCCTAAAGCAAACAGCAGCCAAAATCTGAGAACCCTTCTCCAGAGAGCCACAACAAAAGCACTGACCCAAGCATATACCACAATATAACTGGAATAAAATCCTTGGCCCTTGGGAGAAAGGGAGGTTGCATGCTGCGTCACAGGACTGGTGACTAATCTTTGGCAACTCATGTGAGAAAGGCTTGAAGTATCTGTAGTGACAGAGAACAGCATGAAAACAAATGGATGATACAGATATGAATAATATTCTTTAAAAGTGATATTATCAGAAACTCATATAAACCATTATCCAGTCTTTCTACCGTTCAGAAAAGCCAGTGGCATTTACAGCCATCTGTCAAATGTTGCAGATTTCCAGTTACGTGTGTGTCTGCATCCATGCTCATGAAGTCAGTGGGTACAAAACAAGTGGGATTTCTAGTATCTCAATTTTTAAATGAATTCCTTGACACCAGTGCATGTACATCCCACAGGGAAAGACAAATCAATTTTCTGACCGTTCATTCTATGTAAGGCTTCTGCATCTGAAGCCAAGTCCACACTAGCAACTTTCTTATGGCAATTGAACTAGATTGAAGGCCTGAAGCAGTTACTCTTGGGTTCTTCAAGACTCTGTCTGGCAGTGAAGTAAATAGGTTTATCCAAACTTAAGTACATGTTGTTGTAGGTGGTGTACAAGTTAAGCCCGATTCCCTTTAGACTACTGATGTAGACACGAGGCCCTGCATCAACATATACCGAGGTGTACTTAAGTTTCCCGTTCCCTGCCCTCCCTCCCCAAAATCATCTTAATTAAGCCTTACTTCAAGTAGTAAATAAGAACCATTTTGGTTGGGAGAAACCATTAAGATCATCAAGTCCAACCACTAAGCCAGCACTTCCAGGCCACCACTAAAACATGTCCCTTGGCACTGTGTCTATATATCTTTTAAATACCTCCAAGGACGGTGACAGCACCACTTCCCTGGGCAGCCAGTTCCAGGCCTTGACAATCCTATCTATAACATTATTATTATTTTTTTCCCCAACATCCAACCTAAACATCCCTTGGCATCTTTGAGGCCATTTCCTCTTGTCCTATTGCTTGTTACTTGGGACAAGATACCAAATCCCAGCTCGCTTCAACCTCCTTTGAAGTACTTGTAGAGTAATAAGATCTCCACTCAACCTCCTTTTTTCTAGACTTAACAAATGCTAATTGCCTCAGCCATTTCCTCTTAAGACTTATACTTTAGACCCTTCATCAGTCTTGTTGCCCTTTTTTGGGCATGCTCCAGCACCTCAGTGTCCTTCTCATGGTGAGGCACCCAAAACTGAACACGGTAATCCTACTGGTACACATGGAAATAGACATCACAGTGCATTGCCTTTTTAGTTTGTTGGATAGAAATGATCTATGGCACTGCTGTGGCAAGCTTAGCAAATCCTACATAACATGTCACTGCCATGTATTTATCGTCAGAAGGCATCTATACCATTAATCTAGATAATAAGCAAAGCTCAGTTATGACTGAGCTAAAAATCGCCGCTTGCACTGTACTGCTACTATTGCCTGCTTTGAAGAAGCCAGATGTGAAATGCTATGAGGTGATGTGAATATTAACCAGACCTTCCATCTGGTTTCAAATACACCTATGGGCCAAGTGCATGCCCAAGTGCACTTGCACACAGATGTTCAAAGGAAGTGCACAACTTCAGTTGCAGGCCTGCTTTGTAGCGTATTCTGCTGCCGTGACCTTCCCTTAACACGTGAATGACAATGATGCTGTGCACAGAAGCAGCAGCTGAAACACTGCCCTTCCACTGCCTCCAAAGCAGAAGCCCACTTGCTCTTCATCAAACACCTATGCTTGCTGCTGCTGGTCCCAATACATCTGCTCAGCTAGCAGTGTTTCCTTACTCTTCCCTTAAGTACGCGCTTCGCTTTGATGCCCAGGCTTTCATCTGTTGCAGCACTGAGGGAGCATCGGAAGATTTTGATGGGATTTTCTGAAAAAAATGCATGTTAAGTATGATTTTTGAGAACCTTGGCAGAAGATAACTTTGAGAGCAAATAAAAATATTTACACTATAAATGCACTTGAATCTAGGGGCTTTTACTTTGGGGAACAGATCAGAGTATCACCTAATCCATGGGCTTTATTAGAGGTCAAAAACACAGCTTCGGATTTGAAATTCTGCTCTTTGCAATGAATTTCTCACAAACAAGCTAGAGAATAAGCAATACCTGCAGGAATTATGCATACCCTGCCTGCAGCAAGTAATTGAAGATTAATAAAATTAAAATTGCAGATTACTTGCAGTGTGAACTGTTTTTTACCTCATAAATTCTTTTCAGAAGTTCTATTCCTGTACTAACAGAACAAGAGCAGAAAAGCAAGTCCACCACCAGTAAAAGAGTAGTAATAAAAAAGGCAATTTGCATTCACGCTATAAGATATCTAACAGGAATTTTTCATGCTCCTTTAGAAAATTTGGTTACTCCAGAAAAGAAATCTCAACCTTTATTCAGACGATTAGAAGAAGAGTGGAAACCTTTTGTCCAAAATCAAAATTCTTAAATCCAGCATGTTCCTTAAGATTTTATTTTTGAACGAGTGGCATTTCTAGTTTACCAAATTAGTTTTGTGGTTAATTTTTTGTTGCTTGGGGTTGGTTTCTTAGGCTCTCTTAGTACAATCCTCAACATGGTGAGGACATGAAACAGACAGGCTGGTCTGGTTCATTCCTTTCCATTAAGGAGTATCTCCTGGTACAAAAAGTCACTATATTGATCAAACTGCAGTGATCTTTAAATTCAGAGGAAACTGGTGTTAGTGAAAGAGCCAAATACTTGCCTTTATGTATGTAGCCTGCATACGTACTGGGCAAGGAAGGTATTTCCAGAAGGTAGTTGAGAACATTTACCTTGGATGTCTGAAGTTCAACTGGCATCCATTTTACTCAAAAGATTTTGTTTCAGTAGGTTACCTTACATTTTAAAACTTGTTTCAACTGGCCTAGACCTGACAGAGCTGAAAAGTGAAGCGAGATCGTAGGCACCTCAGTTACAGGGACAAACCTCACAGTGAATCATGCTCTCAAAAGGAAATGTTTATCATTTCTCAAGAAAGTTCTGATGTGCCCAATTATTAGTGATTTTGCTGTAATTTTTCCTTTAAATTAAGTATCTTACTCAAAGCAGGGTTTGTAGAGAATGATAGCACAACAATGGACTCAATTAGGAGATGCAAGGACATGCAGAGGAAATTCAAATGCTTCTTCAGGCCTAAAATAGAACTAACAAACTTCCAAAGTAAACAGCTTGAGAATAACTGCCTCAAGTTTAATTTGATAAACAACATTACAGAATGACTTTATAATGCTCAGCAGTTTGATGGCATTGGAGATATCTGGAAACAAGAAAAATCTGAGCCTCTCATGAGAAACCTTCCTGCTGTTTAACATTGTAAATGGTGAAGAAAAAACAAGGCAAGAGCCCCTAATATTATACTTCACATTCCATCCTAGATCCCCTACCCTCTTCAGCAGCAATTAGCAAACTGTGGTCAGCAAAATATGTCGTAATGACTTTATAGAGATACTGAATTGCATTGAATGCAGTATACTTTAATAAAACTCTCTGCATTTGTTGTCAACAGTGAATTTTTGAGACTCCAGGCTTGCAGATCTACCATTGCACACTCAAGAAATCAGCCTTCCCTTTCTCATATTAAGTTACTGCAGCACGCAGCCTATGTTTCATCTCTGACAATGGTACTCAGGCTACTCAACTACTCAGTGTTCTAAAGATACACCAGAAGTTCCTCTAAATATTTGGTTTGTTTCCCACAGTTATATTTGTACTTTTTTAATCCCGCTGTTTAACAGCATATTTTTCTCAATACATGAAAACAGTTAACTACAGGTCAGTTCTGCAGATAATATTAAATACCACCAATTAAAGAATCTGTATTTTTTCCAGACCTGAATCAGGCCAAAACTGAACACATGCACAGCTCCCCAGGAAATTAGAGAGAAAACATTATAAGGTAAACAACTCGGCCATAGTACAATTCAGACTAGCTGCCCAATGGTAACTCTTAACAAAGAGACACGGGAAAGCCCCTTGCCCATTCCACACTGACACTGGCACCACTGAGAATGAATTTTGCATCTATCTGAAACCACCTCAAGTACATTACATTTGAGAGGTATTAACCATCAGCTTTTTTGGCAACCTCAGCCAGAAACAGACCTCAGACACAGAGCAGAAGAGCACACTGTCTCATCATATATATGGACAAGCCAATCATTAGTTATGCAAATAACTACAGTCCAGCCTAAGGAGGCCGGCACAAAGCTGCAGTAGGATTTGGGTAGTGTCTAAATGTGTAAGAGTCTGGGCACTCTCACAGTGTCTCCACTGACACCTAAGTAAGTCCTGGCTGGTTCTTTGAGGGCACGCTTGCTGCTGACACATATGCTATCACATATTTTTAGACCATATTTTTTGAAAGTAAAAAGACCAGTTCAAGAAAACTGCTAAATTAAAATCTTTTTTTTTTTTTTTTTAATTAAGTCATTATTAATAGCTGTATTTATTAAAACATACTTAAAATAAAAGCAATTGCAGCTGCAGCCTTCCATCTCTGTCTACATATTTATTACTGAATAGCCAAAACTCATCAGAGCACATTTTCCCAAATAAGAAGCAAAGATCATCATCACCTGGATTATGCAAGAAGATCCATGATATTTTAGAGACAGTACAAAGACGACAGCTGAAATTTCTTAAGTTGCGATGCGATCAGGCATTTTTCTTAGTTGCCTGAATCTCAGAAGAGAGAGCAAGTGAAAGTACAAAGAATAAACAGAAGTAGAAAATGGACCATCACAAAGGATTAAGGCACACACGGTGCCCTATTCTGTATGATGACTGATGCAAGAACATGTGAAATGCACCCAGAGAAAATTAAAACTGACAATAGCAAGCCTGCATTTTTTGAGCCATTCAGCTTCTTAAGACATTAACCAATTTCTTTAGGACTTCTCTGCTGTTCATTATTTTAGCTTACCCTTTTCTATGGCTAGCTACTATTCACTGAGCAGCAAACAAACACAATAGCACACAGGAAGCAGCAAACAAAAGTCCTTTTAACACTCGCTCACTCCATTTGCAGCACATGCCAGGGCTGCCCGGAGTTTACTAGTTTACTCCCAGACCCAACTTAAAAATATAGCAGAACAGTATCTCACTTTGATAGTTTTCTCCTCGGCGCCCTCGAGGTTCAAGATAACCATTGGATTTTCAAAGTGGAGGTACTGACATTTTTTCTTTATTTAAATCTTCTGAACGTTCAGTTAAATTCTGACATACAGTTTCAAATGAAGCATTTAACAAACACTTGTTCTATATTCCATTCAATGGTGTTCCTCTTTTAATACTGATATTTCCTGCCTTTTAATCATTCTTGCAGGTGAAGATCTATCACAGATTGCCTGTTTGTCTTCTAGGCTGAGCTCAGGCAAAACTCAGAATCCACCCTCACAAAACACTCCCTTTTTACACAGAAGAAATGAGCTGATAGGAGTATTTAACAAAGTCGCAGAACTGTCTAAATGTCCATTCTGAAACTATTTTCAAAAATTTAGTTTAGTCACTAATAATAATAATAAAATCCCTTCTGGGAATACTATTAAAGCTTAATAGTGGCAAAAAGATTAAGATTTTTATTTTTCTCTTTCTTTGGAAGTTGCAGCATGGTCCATAAACACTGCACACTCTCCCAGTAAAAATATCAAGAACTTCCTAAAACTGTTTCATAGAAGGACAAATTTCAATAAGTATTGAGAGAATTTACTGCTTTGAAACTAACCCGCTACAAAAATCCCTCTCCCTGCCTATACCCAAAAGTACAGTAGCAGAGGCAAATAATACGGCAAGCACCTGACTTTGCTTACCATCCCACATCAAATTCTTTATCCCTGCCAGGTTCCAACTATGCAAGCTGAGATGTCCTGCCCCTCACAGAAGAAAATGTCAATCAGGGACATGCACTGTCCTGGTTTTGCTGGGTAAAGTTACAAAGAGGGAAAAAAAAAAAAAAAGAACCATCTGTATAAGTCTCATCCTTACTTTGGAGGGAGCTAAATTCCTTGGCAAAATCACAGGATTTTTTACAAAGGAGAAAAAGAAGAAATTTAAATGGTGGTGGAGCCCAGTACCCATTAAAAGCAAGGCAGAACAAGGAATAATTCAGCCTTTAACACAGGACATATTTTAAAAGCAAGATCCAAGCAGAAAGACTAGTTACTCAGTAAATAGGCCCATCACCTTTCCTTTTGTGGTGCAGTATCTTACTGCAGCCAGGTAACTCTGAACATATTCCACAATGTGCCATCAACTGGGTCAGAACATAAAAAAGGCTTTGTTTTCCTTTCCTAATTTTGTAGCTTAGTCTTATCTTTATCACATAAATTTTAAAAATAATCAAAGTCACCAGAGGAATGGAAAAGGCTATAAAATGATGATATTAAAAACACATTTCACAAAAGGTCAGATAAAACATTAACACATTGTATTAGCATATTTGTTGGAGCAGAAATACTGTCTCACATTTGACCCCTAATGTCTTGGTGCTTGAGTGAGGGAGAAATCAGGCAGAAGTAATGTGTGTCTCCAGGTGAAACAAACAAACAAAAAAACCCAAACAAAACAAAGCACACAAAAGAAACTATCACAAAATACAGACACCAAAACACCTCTCTCATCAGGAGAGAATAAAAAAAACAAAACCAAACAAAACACCAAAACCAACACCACCAACCAAAAAAGAATAAGCCCCACTATATTGCAGCAACATTAAAACACTGGACATCTTACCAAAGCAAATTCTGGCTCAGTAAGACTATTTTCATTCAAGCAAGCATCAGGGGAGGAGAGGAAACAGGAGAAATGTTTGCCTTATCCAAAGAATACAAATGGCTTTGTGACAAGGTATATAACCCACCTTCAGGTTAAAGAGATACATTTCCATTGACAGCAGACACTCAGCCAATAAAGCCCCCAATCCATTATTATTTTGCAAGGTTATCAAATGGAGTAGGAAAAAATTAATTCCTCCTACTGTCTTGGTGCCACATTTCCTCCCCTTCAATCCCAGCCCACTTGTCTCTCACCTGGTTTTGTATTGATCAAAAGTCAGATCACAAACCAGAACATGTATGTTAGAGTAAGAGGCATGGAGAGGGCTACCACAAAGTCTTTAACTGGATTACAGTCACGTGTTTCACATAACAAGAAATGAGAGCAAAATAACCAGTCAGTCCCCAAGTCTCTTTCTGTAAAGATGAGCAGTGTGTCTCTCCAAGACCCTACGTGAATACCTGAGATGCAAGGTACAGAGAAGAAATTAATCTGGTGTGAGTGGACCTCGCATCCTCCCAAGTTAGTACCACTGGAAACCTCCTGATAGACCCAATTCGTTGCTTCAATGCCAATGTAAGGGCTGGGCCAAAGATTCCTCCACTGAGCATGGGCAGACTCAGAGAAAATCAATAACAGTACTGGTCTTCCCAATGAAAAGATAATGCATGGAAAATAAAGGAATTTGTTGCAGATGGCAAGGACACTTCTCCAGACAACTGGAAAGACAGTGGCTTGGGAGTACCCTGAATCCACAGAAAATTGAAGCAAAATTGGCTGATGTACAATGGTTAAGCATTTTTCAAGGAATACTAAAAGGGTAGTGGAAAAGAAATTCTGTGGAAAACAAATCTCACAAGATTCACATGCTTCCCTATGAAGGGAGGCTTCAGCTGCACACACTAGAAAGGTGAACTTGTCCAAAGGCAAAGTCTTCAAAGCATTATGACTTGCTCAGTAAACTGTTCTGTTGAGTTTATGTTGGATGAATGACAGCCTGTGATTCTCAAAACACTTTTTGTGGCAGCAAATCAGCCTGCACAAAAAGCCTAGACCCAAGCTGTTCCAACTCGCCTAAATGCTTCCACACCAGCATGAGTGAGTAATTGGGAGGGTGAGTGTCCAGCACATGTACAGCAGCTCCTTCACTCTCCTTACAAGTATACACAGTTCAATAAATAATTGGAAGAAAGTACAAAATATTACCTGATTTCAGAAATACACTGTTAACAGATACTAAACAGCATCAAGAGGTCATTCTCAAAACCAAGTTACTATGCTAAAAATCTGTGGATGTGTTGTAACTTGTGTTTTGTCCTCTAGTCTCTAGAAAGATGTTAGAGCCCTGGAATTTAGTAGAGCTGCAATGTGAAAATGTAATTTCAGGAATGCTTTGTCCATCATATATTTTTAATCCCAACTATTTGTCAGGTTTTTCAGAGGACAAGTTTTTTTCTGATCGGTCCCCTTAAGCAATTGCAGATACAATTTAAGCTGGACTTCTCAATACACATTTCTTTCTAGTGAAAGACAGGTGCAAACATTCATCAGCCTCCTCAACTCACAGCCACACAGAAGAGAAGGGACATGCCATCAATACTGATGAATTCCTTTCCAAAACTCCCTCTTCCTCTTTTTCTCTTAATATTTCTCATATGGCAGGCTACAAGGCAAGTTCATCACATTGCCCCATTTTATTTCTCTCCTTGCCAGGAAGGGAGAGCAATGGCAGCAGAGTTGTGATGTGTCAAATCTTGCCACTTAATACTTCATTTTCAAGAACAGTTTGAAATTGTAAAACACCCCCACAGTCCCTATTCTTTTATTTTACTTAGGATTTGCATCTATCTTTCTACTTGACAAGCAGACACTGCAGTTTTTAAAGATCCAGTTGGATAAGCACACTTAAAACTGTTCCCATTCCCATACCAAATTACTGCGGGCATGAAGATGCCACAATCAACTAACAGAATGGGGTATTCTCAGTCTCTGGCACCACAGAAATCAACGGAGTAAAGACTTTCAAGCTTTTTTAATTAAGTCACTACATGTGAATGAACTGACTTGAGTTTTTGTTATTAAAACATGAGCCCCTTCCTCTTTTCAAAAATGCATTTACTAGGTGTGATAAGTCAAGTGGGAAAAAACCCCACTGAAGGCCAAATGGAGGTTTACTACCATCACTGCATGATCATTACTGACTAGTATTTGCCTCTAGCTACCCAGGAAGACCTGCCTGACGTGGGAGGTAGTAAAATGATAGTACAATAAGAATAGAGAGGATAAAACTGAACATTTAAGAATAGAAGATTTTTTTTTTCCTGGAATGTGAAGTTTCAGTACTTCCCACAAAATTTTTAGTAATGAACAACACTTGCAAAATAAAATACAAATTGGTCAAGGTTATTTCTCCTTCAACTGAAGTAGGAGAACTAAAAAGACATCTGAAGCAGCAACTCCTAATTATTTTCCCACAAGTCTTTTTGCAGACCAAAGAATTAACTACTCCTGGTATTCATACAACTAAAAAAACCATGCAAATATTAGAATGAACTCTGAAAACAAACAAGCAAACAAAAGACTATCAAATTTCTTTGCACAAGTGAACCTACCTGTCAGATTTCAGAAGTCCTTTGCTATCTGTAAACAGACCAAGAAAAGAAATGGCCACTTAAATGTTCCATGTGGTATCTTACTAAAATGTTACACGGCCCATTCAAAAGTTTGACAGCCACTTCCCAAACTTTTTGTTTATGTGGTAGATGGTATATTTCCACACACACCCCCCAAACACCTCCTGCCATCTTGCAGGATATTTTAAACTGGCTTTTGGGGGAGAGGTTTTAAATGTTACAATAAGAGCCTTACATTAATTGCAATTAGCATAATTGGAAAGAGAGGTGGTATACATCTAACACTGTCTCCAAGAGATATAAAAAAAAACCCAAACCCAACAAACACCTTTATTCAGATTGTCACATTCTCTTCCTGGAGATTCAAGATATTTAGCACAACTTCTGCTTCTTTAGGCAAATATTTTGAAAATCTTTGAACGGTATTTAAAGAACAATGCAATCATCAGGCACGCTCAGTGTAGGTTCACAAGGGGAACATCCTATTTAACAAATCCTTTTGCACTTCATCATGAGTGATATACCTACCACCAACACTTGTCACTCATTAGTATATGAGAGCTTCCCAAGTTTGTTGTGTTTTTGTTTGGGTTTTGTTGTTGTTGTATATTAGACAAATATGGAGCAGAAGTGAGAAGAAGAACATAAAAAGACCCGTGTGAAAATATTATGAAGGCTATGCATATAGTACCAGAGGATGGAATGATACTCATGGTACAAGAAAAATGTCTCTGCAATATGCAGTTTATATTCCACCAGCTAATCGATCGGTGAGAAATGATGTTTTTTTCCAGAAAGCATCCATATGACTTCAGAAACCCTTTGCATAAAACCTCTTGCAATACTAAAAGCTCTGAAGACATAAGCTTGATCCTGTATTTATGAATGGAAGAACCTAAAACAAAACAACACAAAACAGAAATAAAATGGTCTTATTTCTTTATCTCCCTCTTCCCTGTGAACAACAACTACATGCTATGCTTCATCATTGACCTTGTGTCTTCACTGTAACCTTCTCTCACAAGCTCACAGGAATAAAAAAATCACATAAACAGCATTTTCATTTCTCCAAGACGGATTTGTTAGATGGAAGCTTTGGTTAGTGCTAGATCCAAGATCTTTAATTAAAGAGAGATCAGTCCTGTCAGAAGTGTGACCATTCCCACAGGAATGAAAAGAAATTCTTCCTATTGACATAAGAGCAGGAAAATAAAATGGAATTCGTTTTCGTTCCTGGCAAGAAAAGCATTTTCAAATCCCACTTGGTGTTGTATTTCTAACAATAGCTGCTCCTTTCAACACTACACTGAAGTACTTTTTTAATCTTTCCAAGACTCCAGCTTCTTCATTGTCTTTAACATATTTATACATATATTTCATATGAGTACATCCATCCATACAAACATCCTTCCCTTTTTTGTACATTTTACTTGTTTGTCAAATAAAGAAATGGAACTAAAAATCAGAATAAGATGGGAACTCAAACAGCCCTTGAACTGTGAAATAAAACCTGCTGCTACTTGATTAAATAATGCTCATGACCTAACATTTCAATCCCCACCCTTATCTGACTGATGCTAATTTTACACTGTCATTCAAGAAGGTCATGATTTCAGTTAGAAAACATATAAGGAAATTTTATTTCTTTTTTTTTTTTTTTTTAAAAAAAAATAATAAAGAGACAACACTTAACTCCTTTCTCACTAGCACAAACACCACAAAATCTTTAGCATCACTATGACTTGAGCTCCACAGCCAAATTAAATGACCATTACTGGCCAGCACTTAAATTGCATTCAGCACAAATACCATTTTTCGTCCTTCCTGGACTTCAGGGTAAATGGGAGGATCTTTGCAAAGTGAAGCTCAATGAAGAATTAGGAATCAAGGCAGTAACACACTGGGGCTGAGACAAACTGCTGCAATTTTATTTATTTTTATTTACAAATTAATATTATGTTAGGAAGAGTAAAATAGAAGGTAGGATTTGATTCTATTTCATTTTGCACTCCGAATCTACTACAGCTTCACAATACTTATCAACAAAGTGACTACTCAGAGAACAGATAGGACATTTTTATCTATGGCTGGCTTCAACTGCTCACAACATTAGCTTAGAGAACAATTTCCAGCCCATATGTTTTTGTCATGTCAACGGTTTCCAAAGATAATAAATGTTCTTCAGTATCATGCCTGGCATAGCTTAGCCTGTGAGCAGGCTGCTAAAATTATATGGAGAATGTACAAGCGAGCTCTTCAAGTAGTTGTTTAATGACTTCAACCCAAGAGCGGCACGCCAGCAAAACGGAGGGATTTGGGCAGGAATGCAGACTATACAACAGCCAGCCGTAAATAGAAACCAAACTTCGTCACAGCAAACGTCTGAAGCGCATCTCCGCATTGTGCTGCATCTCACCCAACTCCAGCCAGCGCTCGCAAGCGTAGGCCCAGCTGGGCTACACTCCATGGTACTAACATCCTACTGCAAGAACTCCCTGGTATAGGCCCATTCACATTTTCTACTTATATACATACATACAGTAATTAAGAAATAATTTAGCATTAAATAACACAGACATAAAATTAATACAGTGGGAACCCAGGTTTATTATAAAGAAAATTTTGGAATCAAAGATAAACTTCTACATACAAATAACTGTAACCTTAGGTACAATTAAAATGAAGCTAAAGCTAACAGAACAACATTGCAACCCACTGTAACATAGTATTTCCTTCTTGACATGATATTCTTTATTGAAGATCCTGTTCCTACAATCCATAAATTGCATATGAATTTGGGCTTTCATTTTTACAAGACAAATTTTAGCTTAAAAAAAAATAATTAAAATCACCTCAGTCACTGGACCCATGAAACTGAAGATGTTTTATCTACTACTGAGAAGGCGTCAATACCTATGACCTGGATCATGTGCAAAAAGGTTGAGCAGGTTTATGTACATTTTATACACAACTTAATCTGAGGCTTTAAACTGGTAATCCAAAAGACACTCCTGTCCCATGAGAGGTCTCATCTCAGACCTTAATTTGAGCCATTTCTGAACCCTTTGTCAGGCCATGCTCTAACTGCATGGTCTCCTTGACAATTTTTTAAGAGGAGCGAGAAATGCAACTTCTTGCATTTCAAAGCTTTCGCAGCATTAGCTTTTCTAAAAGCTGATTTTGGAGGGTCTGATTCAAAGCTCAAGTCAAAAAGCAAGTGGAAAGACTCCCACTAACTTCTGTAGCTTTTGTGTTGGATTCTGCAGTTCCAAGAGCTGCTCATCTAACATTAAATACAACATATGCCATAAGAAAGCGTGTAGTCTTCCTCATTAAAATGATACAATCCAAAAGGAAAACTACTCAGTTGCCTCCTTTTCCTGACACCTAAGAGTATATGATAAATAAATACATTCTTTTTGCCTTTACTCTTTTCCTTCTCTGCCTTGGCAAGCATATCCTTGCCCCTCACTTCCTAAAAAAAAAAAACCATCAAAAAAAAAAAAAAAAAACAAAAAAAAAAACCAAAAAAAAAACCAAAAAAAACCAAACAACCAAAACCAAAGAAACAAAAAAAAAAAAACCCAGAAAAAACAAAACCCAAAGTAATAATTCTAATGATCTTAATTGTCGTGAAGAAGCTAGTACTGTATTTTCCAAAACTCGAATTAATTGAAGTCAGGGTGAGGTGTTAAAACATAGAAGGGACAATGCTTGAAACCACTGACAAAGTTAAATTTCTTCCACCTTTTCCAAAGAATTACCAACTGTGTTTTTAAGCACGAAATGGTCAAAAGCAATCTGTTATAAACACATTATTACAAGACAGTAGCAGTGCCAAACTCATATTTACATTGCTACAGTCTACTGAAATATTCCTCTTAAGGGCTCCTCTAGCTGCAGACTAAGAAAAACAATCTTTAAAAATGCATAGGCTAAACTGGTCTTTTCTGCCATCCAAATAAATCAAGAGGAGCGACACTTAGACTTTATCACACCACGTACAGCTGTAAATATGACACCACTGGTACCCTTCCTTCATGCGAAAATCTTATATGAAAATAATCAAGCAGACCACCACCAGGAACTGCAGTCCCAAGAAACACCTTCTTACTGCAGCTTTCATCAGAAAGAGCTGCAAGTACGTGTTCCACTTTATTCATTACTCTTCAGTGCTAACCCAAAAGCACTGAACAAGGAAATCTTAGCGATGTGTGCATAGGCAATAATGCATTCCTTACCTAACCTAAATAAAGGGGCTTTTAAGATGGTTGACTAGAAAAATTGAAGCAGCCAGAAAATACAGTTAAATAATCTGAACTCTACACACAGCTACTCAGAGGACCTAAGCTCAAAAAATTACAAATCATTCCAAATTCTTAAAGGTATCTCTGAAAGTTTTACTTGTCCAGATTCAAGGAAGAAGCGTCAGTATGTCAAATGATGAAATACCATTTTTATAGAATTTGACTACAGTGATAAGTTGTCTAAAATTAGTCTTAGGATATAACTTGCTTTTCTCCTTATAGGATGGCACTTCATGAAAAGCTTGGAATACACAACATTAATTTAGCCCCAGAAATAAAAATAAAAAAGGTGGGAGGCATTGTTCTACAACCTTTCATGATCAAAATTAAACTATTGAAAGAATATTCTTCCCAACGAACATCCCTGAAACACCTTAATTGGTCTTACACTTGAATCCAAAAAATGTTAATAGTATCTTAACATCCTCATAATTGAACAGGTTTCTAACGTCTAAAAAAAAAAAAAACCCAAAATTTCTGAAGGGCAACTAAAATTTAGCAAAACTGTTTCTAATATGCAAGGCAGAATACCTTCCTTAAGGAAGTCCAGGCTACAAGCACACTGCAGACAGGTTAGACTTGAGAAGCATGGACTGTACTTTGCACAGGAACAGCTCTCACTGCAAACTACAGCCAAGCCTCATTTATAACTCCAGATGAGTACAGGAGCAATGCTGTTTTCTGATGGACTAAAGAGCTATCCAGACACACAAGCTTACCCATATCCCAGTTCTGCAATGAAATTCGACTAATACAGTAGATTATACAAAAATGATAGGATTTTTAAATGTTTCAAAGTCTGAAATGCAACAGTTTTCCTAATTTTTAAGATTTAGGGAATGATGTACCATCCATTGTTCCTCAGTTTCAAAATAATTGACATTGGAATGGACTAGTATGTAGAACATCTACACGTAGGAGTACAGAAGAGCAGTAGTCCATTTGCAAACAAAAATTCTTTTTAAAATCACTGTTAGCAAAGCATATGAACTTCAAGGAAACATTTATACTGCCTACTTCCAACCAATTTTATACTCATTTGTTTTCAGGGATGGTGTAGCCAATGTGGAGCCTGCATGTTGGTCTAAGTGCTGTATATCTCAGGTTCCCAGTACAGTTAGATGGCTGCTGAGGAGGCTGAGCTTTAACAAAGCTTTAACAAAGCTAGCAGAACAAAGCGCCAACTGCTCTTGCTGCCTTCCCATAACTACCAGTGCCAGAAGTGGCAAAGGCCTTTCATCAGCTTCTCCAGGACTCCCACCTACCATCTGACATGCAAATAGCATCAAAGATCTTTCAATCCCACGCCAAGGAGGTAAGGTAAAGGTGATAGCTTCCAGATGAGCTCTGAATAGCATCCCTATATCTCCTCAGGAGATGTGCAATGCTGCACACAAAGAAATAACCCAGGAGGTTTTGTGAAAGACAAAATAAAATAAGGGGAATTAGAGAAATGGACTCCAGCCTATGACAATTCTTCACCTCAAGCATAACAAGAGAATATCTTTAAAACTTCACTTTGTCTGCTTCCCAAATGCTTAAATACAAAAATATTTTTTAAATGCATATTCATACCCATGCTATAATTCCATAATTATTTTATTTAGAGACCTAACACAAGTGGTAAAAGTCACATCTGAATTAAATCTTCCAATTCCTTCTTGTATCAGCCCAGCTTCATACACTAGTATTTTCCGATGAGTAACAGTGGAATTCAAGCACTGTAGAGCTACACAACTTCACAGACCCTTAATTCATCCCATAGGTATCTTGCAAGGTTTTTGAAGTTTCCACTCTTGCCTTCAACCTGAACAAGATGCATTTCTCTTCTATTATAAACAGGCTGAAAAATAAAACTAGGCTTTTTTCCTCCTCCAGTTTAATATGACAGTCTACAATCAACTTCTTCAAATTGCAGGCTAAAAATTTAATCATTGCCTGAAATAAAAGTTGACTAATATTCAGACACCAAAAATACACTCAATATACACATGTGTTCCCAACATTTTAACCAGAAAATTGTGTTTTAATCCTGGTTTGTAAATTAACAATCTTGTTTAGGTTGCTAAATAATGACATCAATTATTAAATATTTACGTTTTGAAGCCTAACTTGAGAAATATAGGAATACATAGGAGAGAATCTAGATTAAGAAATGTTTGCAAGTTGGAAAAACCTGTGGAAAATACCCAAGTGTGAAAGAGAAATAGCAGTGGGAGCAGAAAGAGTGAACAGATCCTACCCATCATAGTGCCTATTGGAAAAAGAGTTCTCAACAATTTTCATTTTCCAGACTCTTTAAAGCAAAAGAAAATATAGGGAAAGAGTGAGTGATATTTGTAAAACACTAGGAAAATTACTTTTTCTTTTCCTGTTCACTGTTTTTCAGCCACTGGACTGAACATAACATGCTACTTGATAACATTAATGACAAAATCAGGTGGCAAAACAATGTAACCAATTTCTGGGCACGATACAGCTTTCAAAGATCACCTTTCTTGCTTTCTCCTGAGATATATACATGAGATATAAAATAACTGTTATGTGTATAAATGTATACATGTAATAAAAATGCTTATCTTCTACTTACACATGTAACCTGCACGATGAGGTGTATGTAACACCGCCAGTGTTAACCTTTCCATCACACCCTGACTTTTCCTTTAATTAAGCTTCATTTTAGTTATACTTCACATTACAATTTCTTTCTGGATGGAAGAAGCTGGAAGTCAGTAGTGACATCTCCATTTGCCTGGAGGTTAAAATGTGGAACTAACTCCATGACAGGTTAAAGGAAGGCAGCGTGAAATCAGATGGACAGACGGAGGTTACACTCTCCTCTGCAGAAGCGTCAAACCGCCAAGCTCTTCACCAGACCCTGAGGTCATACACAGATGAGACGTACACAAAGCAAACTGAAGGCAAACTTGCACACTTCATGGGCCAGAAGGAAATAAAGTAAATGAGCACTTTCCCTAGAAGGCAGGACCACTGGCAATTATTTATTAGCTCAAACTAAAAACTTAGCTTGACACATCATCTCCTTACAGCTATATACCTTTCTCTGCTTGTGACATGCTGCTTAAGGTTGATGTCATGATGGCAAATTAAGGAGAAACAGATAACAAATGGGCCTGTTACACTGACTCTGCACAGTGCATCAAGCACTATGCTGAAAGTCAAGTGTATGTTTGTGATTTTGTTGCATCAGATGAATATTTCTGAAGACTGTAAAAAGCACAGCTTAAAAGGAAAGCTTTTATTGTAAACTCTGAAATGATATGCAAAAATATTTCTCATTATTCACACGCATGCAAGCATGAATGTTTGATGTTTTGCAGGTGGATTTGAAGGTCTAACAATTAAAGACAAAAGGAAAAACTTAAAATTAAGCCACAGCAGTGAACTACTCACAATAGTCTACTGTAGACATTGATGGTGTGAAGAGTGAGCAGCACTGGTAAGTAAAGCTGAAAACTTGTAATGCCTCATTGTTAAACCTATGCTCACTTACCTTCAAATGACTTGTAAACTTTTTTTCACAGAATCCACAGTCTTTTTGCTTTCCTTTCTGACATGAGCAACTATCCTACAAACATGCAAAACTCCTGTAGTAGAAACATCATCTCTGAAGTTGATGATAATTTTCTCATTGACTTGACCGGGATGAGGATTTCACTCTTAGGAATCTCCCCAACTGCCAGACATAGGGAGTCGCCATCTATAATACATCCGCAGCATGCCTTTATTCCAAAAGGCACAGCAGAGTTCAAATGCTTGCAACCTGGAGGCTACAACCTAGCAGAACTGAACTGCTCATTTGGCATTCAAAACGCACACAGTAGATTGCACATCTTTCTCACTCAAAATGACAGTATTTTGGATGTACGTATCAAATTGGATGTACGTATCAAATACAATATTGTTGAGCAACTCTACACTCACAAGAACAAGCAAGCACACAAGAGTGTCTCTATCCAGGCCGAGCATGTCACCTTTCCGGGGCAATGCTCCTCATGTCCACTCCAGCAAGTTAAACAAGCTGGTTCATCTCTACCTTTGTAAGGCAGTGCCTACATATTTGCCAACAAAATAACCTTTGTTTATAAAGTTCATTTCAAAACCTTTTGCCAACCCACCCCTTGAATCTAACATTTCAAGTCAATTGGTTTGTTTTCACCAAGAAGACTACAAAAACACTGAAACTGCCCTGCAAACAATAGGAAGCCTTCTGGATTCTGTGTTAATGAGCGTACACACCTTGGCATGAGCCACGACACAGTCGTATAGTTGGAAGATGCTCCTTCCAATACCAAGGAAGAAAACAAAATCCTTTTTAGGCAGACCACCTGTACAACCTGTTTAACCCTTATGGCAGTTGTTCCGTGTATAAGCTTGAGCAGTGACAAAGAACAAAACTATTCTACAATAAGATGTACAACAACATCAGTGCTGCATCCAAGGAGAGATTTGATGTTCTTTGATAGCCAGCTTAGCCCCCTAGTACCCAGCTAAATGCTTCAGCAAGGAACCAAATCTGTTTGCCTGTATTTGCTATCCAAATCCTAGGAAATCGTAATGGGTTCCAAGGAGAAAATGTTTGTATTAATTTAACTATTGCTTTCTGCTCACTCTAATCCAGGATATATTTCACTAGTCTTTTGAAAACCTTAGTAAGGGAGGAAGCAATTTAGCTGTAACAGGACACTCTTGAACTTCAGTAATATAATCAGCTGGTAATTAGGATGCCTGATGTGTGGCATCAACAAAAAGAATAGATCCACAATGCTTTAGAAAATTACTTGTAGAATTTTTAGAGCTGTTGCATTGCTGTGGCACACCAGTATATAGGCACTCCAAATTCAGAAGCCCAATGATCCTGAAGGAGCAACAAGTTCTGTAGTCTATTTAAAAAAGAATTAACAAAATCGAGACAAACCTTCACCTGGCATAAAGGTCTGCTCATCTGTCATGAAGTTTGTCAAAACTATGACACAAAAAAACCAAGAGATTTTACCAAAAAAATAATGTACAAGATTCTCAGAGATGAGACATACTGATAGCAATTTTGACATTTTATAGTACTCACTATTTTTAGTTATCAGGTTCTCTTTACAATAAAATGTGCTTTTGAAATTTATATGCATTAAGCTTATTTTTCTTAAAAATAGTGAAAGCAAACAGCAATGCCACTGCCATGCTATTTCTTCTTGAACAACTTCCCAAGAAGCTGAACTTGCCTTCAAGTTGTTCAGTTCAAGAAACATCCAGAGAATGACAAAGGAAAAAGAGGAAAGGACCAATCCTCCTTCAAATACCAAGACTGATGTCCTCACTTATGTTTCCCTTCCACAAAGAGGAGTATGGTACTTCCCATGAGGCTCCACAGCCTCTCACTGCTGACCACAGGCACACACAGAACTGCATATGCTGTGTGTGTACGCAGACCTACAGCAACAGAGGGTCATTTCTGAAATTTCACAACCCTTCCTGGAGGTGGATAAACAGAAATGCAACTCCAGTGACTTTGCATTTTTGATCCAATTCCCAAACCATGATCCACAACACAACTATATCCTGGAGCCAAAGGAACAGTACTGTCATTGAAGTTTGTATAGTGTAACAGCTTCACTAAGCAGTTGCCTCAATGTAACGTGAAGTTCAGTAAGCAGCATTTATAAATAGAGGTTGGGGATCCCCTACCCTGTAGAGTTTGTTTTTCAATTCCTCCTCTTTTTTTTTTTTTCAAGGTTAAGACAGAAATAAGACAGGCAGGAAAAGCAAGCAGCTCAGAAGCAACAACAGAACCATACATCTCTCTCCAAAGAGGAGTATGCGATAGCTCAACACACAGCAGCTCACACTCTACGTGCCACAACCTCAGACAGGCTGCTCATCTGGTAACAGTAATGTTTCATAGCTCCAGCCCAGCTCTTTAAAATCCTTACTCAACCAAGCCTTTGGAAGATATCTGCTCTTCCAGAGCATTTTCTACAGAAACACAGCCTATGCGGAAGGAAGGAGCCAGCCCAAAGGGGGCTGCAGAATGCAGGAATGGCAAGACAGTCACAGCAAATCCACCTTAATGGTGAAAATTAAGCTTTGGAGAAGTAAATGGGCCTCATAATGCCTGTAACCACAGAATTGGAACACAGTGTTTTGCACTCCTCCCAGCCTCTTATTTAAGACTTTTATAGAAACCAGTTCATTGAAAGGCTCCATAAGGTATCTAAATTGAATAAAGAGAGATATACATTGCTGTGTACATCTCTTAGAAAGGGAGCAAAAGCTGAACACATTTTTTCTGAAGAATCAGATGCCTAATCAATTAGTGAGCTACGAATACCTGAATAAAGTCATCATATATTTTAAAAAGGTAGTAATATAACTAGGTCAAACTTAGAGAGCAAAATCCTTAAATTCAACTATTTCAGCTAGTTTTAGGATCACACAATTTCACTCATTTTATTTCAAGTAAAAATAAGGCCTCTTCCCAATATTTTAACCATCTCTAGAAAAAGGCATGAAGAAAGAAGCAGTTAATACTTTATATATGCCACTTCTGACTAGTTTGCTACACGGCCAAGAATATTTTTTTCTTATACATTACTAAACTGTAGAATATTTTCATGGCCACTTTCAAGTATCAGTATAGAGAAGAAAGACTTGCACATCTTTCTAGATTGTGATTAGGACAGTTGGGAAGCAATGGGGTACAGAGGAGGGGAAAGTAGTAAATAAGGTTGACCTGAAAAGGTCTTCTGAAATAGCACACAACATATACAATGGCCAGAGATGCAAATCTGAACACTGAAGTCCAAAACCTATGTTTGGCAACTGAGGTACTTCTGTTTTAACAGGCCACTTCTCCTGCATAAATCGCCTGCTGAAGGTACAGTCAGGTACACATGGTGTATCTCCAGAAGTCATCCTTAGCAATAACCTCCTTTTGGAAAGATAGTCAAACAGCTGAATATGGTCTTGAAAGTAGACTCAGAAAAGTGTCTCAAGTGTGTATGCTATTGCTAAAGTTTTTCTTGCATAACCTTTCTATCAGTTGCTTAATTCAGGTCTTTGGATGGATCTGCTTTAGCTGTTTACCAGGGTCACATATTAGAGGAGGATGTGATCAGTTTGGATGCAATGAGGCAGAAAGAGAATATATGATCTAATAGGGAGACTAGTTATGCTTGGACTCAATGATCTTAAAGGTCTTTTGCAACCTAAATAATTCTACGATTATCCCACTGACTACTGTTCTAAATAGAAGGGGTGGGGGGAGAGCCCAATGGTGCACTGCACCAACCAAGTTTGTTTTGGTAACGGAAACATGAGACAGTTGAAAATTATTTCATCATTAGTTAATGAGAATTTTCTCCTGAAACCTAAATGCAGATTGAAGAAGAATGTTTTAACAGCCATCCTTGGCAGCAGAACATCATCAGTAAGTTAGCTATAACTCAGTCTGGCAGCTTTGCTACTAGACTGATGTCACTTGACCCTTTCCTTTCCTTTCCTTCTTTTACCCAAATTTTAGCCGTCTTTCTGTTCCCTCTGCTCTCCCTCCTGGGAAGTAAAAAGGGAGTTGGGAAAGATCAGAAGGGGAAAAAAACAGTTCGTTCTACAGAACAGAGAAACACTGCTTTGACCCTTTTCTCCTCCACCAGTTGCTAGAAAATCTAGCTACCAATATAGAAAACCTTGTGATTTCTAAAGCAAATTCCCACCTGAATTAAAACTCAAATTTGTTGAATTCAAAATACTTTGTGTGTCTGCAAATCACTGAGAAAACAATTGGCACAATAAGAGTTCCTGCAGAGAACCTCAACCTTCCCCTGCCATCCATTAGGACAGTACATGGCAGTGCCAAGAAGTCCACGACTCAGATTTTACTTAAAACTTCTCAGAAGTGCTGCACTCAGCTTTGAGAGAGACACTGCAGAGTTTATCAGAGTCCTCTTCAAAAAGCTTTGCAAGCTGAGCACAGAACTCCTGTAACAACGCTTCTATATCATATCTAATTAAGGAATATATAACACTGCATCTGGGAATTGCTCTGCCCTTCATCACTCCTAGGATGTGACTACATCTTCCAATGCTTTACTGCTGCTCATCGATTGGCCTGCAGGATGGTGAGAAGTCTGCTGTGTCCCATGGTACATGCTGCACAAGCCCTTCTCAATCAGCATTTAATGCACACAGGAGCCTGAAATAGCAGAAACTAAACTCCATAAGCAGGTAATATTATTCAGCCTTTCCTTCTTCTATAGCATGTGTGGTCAAGAGGAGACACACATACACAAAAGCTTTGAAATACACCATAATAAAAGCTTTTAAGACTACCATAATTCCAGGTTGCCCTAACTTTAGAGGGTTTAACTCTTAACCTTGACTGTTTCAAATATTTTCTGGATGTGTAATTAGGCATTTCAATTACACATACTTTCCTTATTTAGTCTCCCTT
Organism: Chloroceryle aenea; assembly: GCA_013399075.1. NCBI lineage: Eukaryota > Metazoa > Chordata > Aves > Coraciiformes > Cerylidae > Chloroceryle > Chloroceryle aenea. The sequence goes on along the minus strand of VWZY01011716.1, from coordinate 156,796 downwards.
CCCCTAACTATAAGTTTCTGTAGGAAAAAAAATGAGTGCTTTGAAGCAGGAATTATCCTTTCTGAGTATCTGGAAAGAACCTTGCATGTAAGTGTATAAAAGAAATCATACTAGGAATACTGCTTGATTTCCACTTTTTTACTCCTTTTTTGGTGTTACAGATAAAGACCTCCAGGAAGGTAAATGTTGAGTCCAGCCCTAGTCTTGTGTGTAGTGTCATGCAACACGTTTGTCTCCTGCCCTAATTACCGTACTCTATTTCAATCTCTTTCCCGAGCAGTTGTCCATCTGTTACAGAAGTATTTTACCTCTGCTCAACTGACCTGTCCTCTAGCAGTGAGCCTGTATTGAATTAACTCAACTTCATTTCAGTCCAGGTATCCATTTACAGCAGCACTCAGGGCTTCTCACCCAGCCCTATCACATCTACCCCAGTGACACCATCATTTTATCTTAACGCAAAGAGGAAACCCAAGCGCTCATTCTGGATATGATGGTGACCAAGACCACGCTAACATGTATATACATATATATATCCACTTACACATTTATCACCCTCCAAAGATGACATTCCCTTAGGGATTAGGTTGGGGGGAGAAAGAGAGGTTGGTAGGGGTTGGTTTTTTTTTTGCCCTGAGTTAGCTTAGTAACCTCAAGAGTATTTCTGTATCCTCATGTTTCATTGTCAGTGCCAAATACCCTACTGTAATACCAGTGAAAGCCATCACCAAATATAACTGCCTTCACAGCTGTTCCTTTGGAAACCTGCAGGCTATGCAACATGACAGCATCCAGCAGCACCCCCTATCACAGTCTGCTCTAGATAAATCACCCAGATTCAGAAATTCAAGACTCAGCTACCAAGCTGTAGTCTCTTCCTTCCCACCACTCCAGAAGTTTGCCTACGTGTTTCCAAGTTGTCAATAAACAGTGAACACACGCCACATACAATGATCTGCTGTTTAAAAGCAATGCAATGAGAACTTACTCAACATAAAACAAGCTTTGCAGGATCTTGTAAGGAGAACTGCTACTGCAAGGAAATATCAAATCTAAAATTTGAGTATAAGACCTTAATTACTCTTCAACCATTGATCTTTGCCCCAAGCGTATTTATATTAATTTCACTCCACTCTGATATTCCACCTTGGAAGCTCTTTGCTGCTCTGAACCCAGGATCTATAGAGCAATAATAAAGCTCAGCATAAGTGGTTTGTGCCCATGCATGACAGAAATGACATGCAGGCTTGTGCCAGCTTCTCAGCTGACTTACAGGAGAATTGCACAGGCTGAAGACCTGATTCAGCACATGCAGCTGTTCCCAAACCTGGGAAGCCAAATGAGGTCAACAGTAAATCTAAGGCTGCATGTCCGGCAGAAATTCAATTTTATCCAAGATCTGCAGGGTGAACTTAGCAATTCATAGACATGACTGAAAGCAAAGATTAAAAAACAATAAATAAAATTGTCTATTTCTATATTCATGTATATTAGGTAGAAACTTTATAGAGGAGATTATGTAATGCGGGATAGCAGAGGACTACTCTCACAGGATGCCCTTTCCACTCTTAAATTCCTGCATAGAGGCTATCAGAATAAAAATACTCCTCTGAAGTGATTTTTACTAGATGTAGTAAACTAACTTGAATACAGAACAGTGCAAAATATCACTGATTTCCCAGAACATATTCTTTATAGCACCCAGTTTTGAAAACAACAGAAAAGTTTTCACATTAACATCCATAAACACCCTCATGCATAAAATACCGATGCTGTACAGGATTCTTTTTCTTAAGGAAAGCAAAACTTATACATCCCAAGGAGCTTTATATTTCTGATATGTGTAGGGGATTTGCAGACTGTTTTGTGAGCTTCCAAAGTAACTAATCTCTGCATACAGGGTGTATCAGATGCCCTTCCCTGCTGACTGGTAACTGCCTTCAACAGCCTTCTACTTTTCTGTGCTATTGTGGGACAGATTTACACATGAAAACAGACTGTGCATCTTTCAGCCAGTTTCAAATGGAAATTTACAATTACCAAGTAACTAATAAAACCAAAGCCATCAGCACACTGCCTGCTGGTGAACAAGTACCAGCGACTGAAGTGTGTAGCTCTGTGAAAATGCAAAGCAAAAAGGAAAAAAAAAAAGCTTAGAAATTCATAGTTGACAAATCAAGGGAATGATTTTTAGACAAACTAAACTCCTAGAAATTCAAGAGAATTAATGCAACTGTTTCCATCTGGAAACTTGAGGAAAAAAAAATCCATTCAGAGTGTAAATAACAGGAGAACAAAACGATCATTGAGATTTAAAATATGTCAGATAAAGCAGGACAAAGAAAAAAAAAATCTCTGAACAAAACATCTTTCCTGGATAACATAGTCCCAGTTTACATGGGTGATGCAGATTGCTTTTTCTTACCCTTCTTCACAAGTTTAACATCTGCTTGAAAAACACTGCAATCCTTTAAAAACAGGAAGCTCATCTTCTATGGTTAAGAATTGAAGAGTATAAAATAATTTTTAGCACTATCACAGCTTTTCTTTAAAAATAACTCTTATTATAGAAAAAGGAGAGATTTTCAGTGTTTTTTTTTCTACTGCTTATTTCAGGACTCCTTAAGAGCAGTTCATTCATTTTGCAGTTTAGGCCAGTGAGATCCCAGATAATCAAACACTGCACTGGTGACAACATTGCCCAGATCTGGAACATAAGCCTGCAAGGAAGATTTTTATGCAAAATAGAACTTCCTCAAAGGATGGTAGAGAAGACATGCCTTCTGTTTTCAGCTCTTCCACAACATACAGTCTCTCTTAGGAATCAAATCTATCACCTCCAGGGGCTCACTAAAAACTTGGAAGCCTCTAACTTCTTGTTTAATGCAATGGCAAAATCAACAAAACTTTCTGTAAGCAGGGTCCTACCTCATCACAAATGCCTTTAAAGTCCACACAAAACCTCTCCAGGTGGTATCATAAAGCTCTTGACATATCTCTTCCAGTGCCTCACCACTGGAAGCAGTCACAATTATGCTGGATGGGTCTTTGAGGAACTTGATCTAGTGAAAAATATCCCTGCCCATAGCAGAAGGGTTGAAACTAGATGATCTTGAAAGGTCCTTTCCAACCCAAACCATTCTTTGGTTCTATAATTCTAAATCCTCATAATCCATAAATGAGTTATTTACGTATCTATGCCACCTGAGGGGAACAAATTGGTCATTGAATTTCAGAAAGCGACAAGCAAAACTGACTCTAGCCAAAAACAAAGCCAGAGTAGGAGAGAGATGCAGGGATTAAACCAGCCTCTCCATACACACCAGTGGCAAGCAAGATGTACCACCATTAGAGAAGTACTGTTCCCACTCCACACACTACCCAAAATCATAGATGAGCTACAGGTGCAACTATGAGACAAGCTTTCTCTTGAAGCAGAAATGCTGGTGTCACCTGTTTCTCAGGCTGCAGCTTCTCCACAGCCTTGGCAGTGACACAGCTGCAAGTAGGAGTGGCTGCTCTGCACCTTGAGTGGCTCAAGCCATCTGCACTTAAAAGTCCACATCCCTCTTGGACCGGGACCCCAGTGATTCAGCAGGAAGCACAGCCCAGCAGACTGTGCCCCTGGGACTGAAGGGATAGCAAAATGTGTCAGAGGGGCAGGAGACAGCACTCAGCACATTCTCCTTGGAAAGCATACTCTGAATTTAGCTAAACCTCACCACATACAGGGTCCTCCAGCTCCCCCCCAGACATCAAACTGACTGTGAGGTGGAAAGCTATGGCTGTATTTCATTTTACTCATCACATGTGCACAAGGCATGACACTAGTGGTTGGGACACCACCCCGACCCTTCTTAAAATCCTGATTATTAATAGCCATCAACAGGCTAACAGAATTACTGAACCTCTCCAAACATAAAAAACTCTTCAGCAACTGTCTGAAGAAAATTCTGGCATTTAGGCCTTATCCATTTACCACCACAAGGAAGAAGAGAAAATTATCCCTACCAATGCTGCATCTGCAGCAGTTCAACAAGAGGATGGGAAAGTGTAGTAACAGGGAACAGGGGAATGGTGTTATTTCTGGTAATGAGCTCACATAGCAAAGACCTGTTTTCTGTCAAATTATAGTCATTATTCCTACTGAATAACATTAATTAAAATTTACTGGCTATGTTCAAGTAATTTTACTGAGAGGAAGAAAAATTATCTCAAATTTCAGTCAAGCATACTGAAGTTTTTTCTTGAGTCTGTTACAGATCCGTGAAAACCCAGAGATGAACAAGCAGAAAGAGGTATTAGTTACATTTTGATTAGAATGGAAACCAGATGTGTGGTGATTAATCACATTCGAGTTAAGGCAAGGCCACTCTGGCACAATGAATGCAAGGGTTAGTTCTGGCTCCTTCAATACACCTGAACATGCACCAGGTTACACCTTTGTTTTCACATCAGAATAGATGTATTAGGACAAGCTCAGACCTTCATTAACCCCTCAGAAATTCCAGAGCTAAAATTATCACATCTATCATGAGGATTATTTTAAAAGTAATACAAAACAAAGCAGAAAGCATCATTACAACACTAAAGAAATTGTGCATCCACATTTTCAATAGTGGGTAAATTGAGGCCTTCAAATTCTATACATACCAGAACTGGAAAAAATAGAGAAAACTGTGACCAGGTTTATTAATGGCAAATCATTTTTGTTTTAAGAAGACAACATGCAGTGAAGACAGTCCAGCTTCCAGTGGAGAAATGGCCACATAGGTAATTCCTAAACCCTTTACAGGGATTTCCCATTCTTCACAGGGATTTCCGCCCTGTAAAGAGACATCCTGGAGAAGAGGACAGGAAGGGAACAGAGAGAAATAGCTATTGAGCCTTCAACAGAAGGCCAAAGGTGAATGGGGAAATTCATTTTACAATACAGCTACAGGGTATCAGACTAAAGTCTCAAGTCCAAAATAACCCAAAAGAGCTGGTTCCTCACTTGGAGTGCAGTTGACCTGAGTGAACTCATACCTGTGATATTTTCTATATACTAAAAGTTTGACTGACATTTGAAGAGCAGCTGGGCAGGTTCCTGGAAAGAGAATCCACAGAGGGTGACCAACTGTAAAAAGACATCGCTTCAAACTCCCTGAAGCACAAAACTGCCAGAGGCTGAAAAATACTCTGGTGGAGTACTCTGTGTTCTTACACCTCAATTCAGCAACTCTTAGGAGCTGTTGGAGAAGGAAGTGGGAGGATCAGAGAACCAGCCTAGATGGACCTTTGATGTGATCCAGAATGGAAATTTTGTTCTATAGAAAATTTGTGATTCACTTCACACTTACTCACTCTTTGTACAAGGGAAGATCAAAATCTTTCAGAAGTTATCCACTGAGAATAACCTAAATATTTCTGGAAAAATAATCCTCCACAAAATAAAGCAATCACCTTCATAGCTTCTTTTGATCATGCAAGGTAACATAAATTAGCTCTGCACTTACTTGCACTGTACCTGTTCACCAGATGTGCTTGCAAGTCTGTATTTCATTAAAGCACAATAGCAAGACAACACTCACACACTTTCCCTACAAAGAGCTGCCTCCTGAGGATGCCCAGAGTTATTTCCAACTAAGTTATTACCTGTTTATTTTTCCAAATCTGAAAACTCATGCTGCAAGTGTTGGGTAGATCAAATTCTTTCTACTTGATTGCTGGGGATTCGGAAGCATTTTATCTTCTTTTTAGAAAAGAGAGTAGGTTCTTATGTTTTTCTCTCTCTTGTTACCAAGGAACACTCCCACATATCCTGGCCATAGACCCCCTACATGCCAGTCACCTGGCACGCTGGTCACACTGCAGGTGCAATTCAGCTGCTAAAAGGAACAGCGTAGCCGGTTTTGGAAGATAATCAGAGAGAAGGTACACTTAAAGAAAGGTAGCAATAATAAAAAAAAATTATAAAATCCAAGCTAGGAGTGGCTAGAGATGAAAAAGAATTGGGTGTCTAAACAACCAACATTTGTTTTGCAGGTGCCCAGAGGTGTTCATTGTTTCCCTACAAACATAAGCAGCACAACCACAGCCTTCTGCCTGTGCAGTTCAGAGCAGCTGAAGTACTGTTCAAGAGAACATGGGATGATAAACATAAGACTGAGAAAACTGGGCAATTCACTACAAGCCCTTAATGGAAGCTTCCACAACAAAATGGAAAAGAAACACCTGTCCTCCGGAGAACCCATTTTCCCAAGAAATTTGTCTTGCACATGCTCTTGGCATCATTTTATGGGAGGTGAGGTTACACCCAGAGTAGTCTTGTGCTCCAACGGCCAGAATTTCTGTCTCAGTCCTAGCAAAGCACCTGTGCACAACCACAGAGCAGACACCATCTATATTTGCTTCTGCCCAAATGATGGGCCTTGGAGTCAATGGATGGAACTCACAGCCTGAATCCCTGATTCTTATTTACTCTTACCAAACTTCATTCCAGGATAACTTCACAGAAGTTATACCAAGAAGTAAATTTATATATACAAAGTACATATCAGACCCTGACAGAAACTAAGAAAAAAGAAATTACTAGTTCCAGAGCTTCACAAAGAACCAGATTTCACTAAAAGCTGCTGTTGTCCAAGACTATCAGGACTATGAAGACTGAAACCAGAAAGGGACAATGGACCATTTGTATACCTCTCAGCTAGGCAGTTCCTCATCTGTTCCCTTTATGGTCAATACACCAAGAGCAATTCAGGGCAGGAAAGTAACTGAAGTGCCCTCTAAACAGACTCTGCTCACTGATGACAGAGGGAACCGAGTGGCTAGCAGAGCCACCGGGCTGCATGCCTGGCTTGACTGGGAGACTGACCAGACGAGGACTCCTGAGAGTGATACAGCAAAGCTTCACCTAGAAGCAAAGCTGTTCCCCTATGTGCAGCACAGTTAAGTGCAATGAAGCAACATGAAAAAGAACTACACCCAGTGCCTTGAAGCTCCATCAGCTGAATTATGCCTGTCAGGCTCCAACTCCTTTCCTGCAACAAAGGGAAGAGGAAAGCAGAGAAGAAGGGATTGTGTGTATACTGTTTTCATGTTGCTGGGTTTGCATTTTTCAGTTTTGGGGGCTTTGTTTTTGGGGTGTTTCAGTGGAGCATTGGAGTTTTTTTAGAGTAAGGCAAGGGGTTCTCAGTCTTCATAAAAGAGGCGCAATTACAAAAATCCTTGTCCCGTGTAACATATTATTTGGTGCTTTGTTTTGGTATTCCCTACAGAGGAATTTAGGAACCATTTGGGCATTTCTGTGTTTGGATTGCTCACATTTCCTGCCTCCCCGACAAGAGCCCCTAGGGACCAGCTGGAAATGGTACCCAGCACCTCTAGGTAACAGGGAGCTATGCAAACATGTCCTGCTAGCTCACAGATGGTCCTGTTAGTTGGTACCAAATTACATGTATTTTAGTGGCTTGAAAATAAAGTGATCCAGTCTCATAGCTCTTAGGCTAGGAAGAGTCCTCCTAAAGTCTTAGAAAAGATATGTGACTGAATGTTGATCAAGGAGCCCAAAAAACACACACCACCTAAAGTGCAGATAGACAATGTAAACTACCACAGTGACAGTAACATGCACAACCCTCGAAGTGAAAATCCCAGAGACTCAGCTACTGCTACCGAGTGCCCCACAACGTGTTATCTAGGGTTACCACGGGTCCTTGTGTACTCATCCCCTCCAATACCTTTGGGACAAATGTGCATCATGTGATCACACTCAGGGCTTTTGGGAGCTGTTCAGAGTATCCCTGTGGCTCCCCTGTATTACTCTACGTAGGAGCTGTATAGGGAGGATTTTCTTTACTCACCTACTCTTTTTCAATCTCACATATTTTTAACATGTTGGGAATTGTAATATATTTGGATTAATCCAAATAGAAACAAATTTTAATATATGGATGTTCATGTGAACAATGTACAGCAGAACTCCTTTATGAGGGTTTATAACAAAGGTTTTCAGGTCAGTTACATGTGATGATGGACCTTCTGTGCAAACATACCCACATTTTCTAGAGCAAGATTTTTTCCTTGATGCAACTCCAGGCATTTCAGCACAACAACAGAAGAAAAAAAAGCCAGGAAGCTTCCTGATGTGTTTCTGATGCAGTTACAGGGAACCACTCATGCATGCTCCTCTAAGCAGCAAGAGGCAGAAAAGCAATGACCAGAAAAGCTGTGACAGCTGGCTGACGTCTTGCCAGCATCATCACCATCCCCCCCTGCCTGGAACAGCTCATCCAGCCCCCATACCCTGCAGAATAAGCTCTAACACTAACAGGGCTGAGGAAAACCCCAGCCCTCAGGCACAGGTAAGATCAGTCCCAGGCCTCCTCCCATGCCCAGCCTGCCCACAAGTTTTCCACACTGTCAGCTGTCCCTGTTTAGCACAGTCAAGCAGTAAGCAAATCTCTCCAGTGCCATTTGATGCTGAACAGGCTCTTAAATGGCCAGTGAACCTAAATTTAGGATTAATGAAGAAGGAACATATCCAATATTTATATTTTCTTCCTCAGCACAGCAACAAGTTAACTTCATGTGCCAGTTTTAAACATTCTGAAAGTTATAACTGGCCCTTAAAGCTGAAGCATAATCTTTGTCAACAGCCAAGGAGAGAAAAATCTCCAGAAACCATTTTTAATTTACTTTTTTTAAAGAACATAGTTTACCAACACACTCCTCTTCATGTTTTAGTAGTAAGACCAGAGCTAAATATTTAATGTCCAAAAGGTTAAAGAAACCTGATACATAACTTCAGACATACCAGACTCATCTCAAACTGCTAAATGTGAATTGCCATGGCTTATGACATCCACTTACAATAGCATGCTGCTCAGTCACAGGAACTTCTGCTGCGGTTTTAAATTAAGAGGTTGTAACTTGATCTCTTTGGAGCCTAAATTTTTATGTGCCTTGTTGAACAGGAAGAAAAGAGACTTAAAGGAGCTGTTATCATTATTAAAATATAGACGCTGTACATCACCACACCAGTCCTTCTCCCCAAAACCATCCAAAACAACAACAAAAAACAATCCAAAATCCAAAGCAAAACTCAAACGTGCAGCTCATGATTAAAAGCAACCCTTGAAAACACAAAAAGCTGTTAAAGTACATATTTAATAATGCTGACAATATTACCAATTAAATACTCAACAAAATCCCACATCTCTCTCCTTTCCACAGATTTTTTTCATCATGCTGATATAAGTAAAAAAAATGAAATTACAATGGATAGTGAGATTCCTCCAGCACTGATGACCACATCTGACCATGACATATCCTGAACCCAAGACAAGCATTTTATCTAAATGCTTCAAAAGGTACTGTCACAACATTTCACATTATAGTACAAACGTTCTTGTCGCTGGGTAGATTTGGTGGATACCTCACTTAAGTCTTACAGAAGACAACCTATGTTACACCAGGGAACTGTGTCACCTATTTAAATAAAGATCATCAGTCTTAGAAATATTTCTGTCAATAGAGAGGCACACTCATTTTACAAACTAAATTATCTTAATTTCTACAGAAAGAAAAGTAGCTGGAAAAAGATGAAAAGGATATAAATGAGAGGGGAATAGGATAGCCAAAGGCAAGGAAAGAACAGCACGTATTAGTTGAATCACAACGAAAACTCAACAACAGAGAGAAACTATTTCTTGACCACTGAGTTATGAGACAGTTACAAACATTACAAATCATAGTGAAAACAGTAAACCAGGTGAAAAATCAGCACAGTGGTGTTACGACACCACATATATTTTACATCTCCTTCCTCTGTAAGATCTTGAGATGGTAAGAAAATTTAATTCTCCTTTCAGTACATGTAAGGACTTAACACAGCCCTGGGCTGAAAAGATGACACCCGTATACTTGGCCTTGAAGTGAGCTCACAAAAAGTTAACAAGTGACAGCTGTTTGAAGCATTGCTGATCATGAGTTTGCATATTTTTCCTTACTATTTTTAAAGTCCAAAGCAGACTGATGATTTTCAAACCTGTCTCCTGACTTTGTGTTTCAATGATATGCAGATATTCTTGTTTTTAAACTAATACAAAATAAATCAACATAAGGCATAACGGAATATGCACCTCTCTGTAGCACATAGTAGTCAAGTAATAGATCAAAGCTGTCCATCGAAGAGCAGAAATCAGACATGTGATGAATGAGAAAGACACCATAGAGGAGAGAACACAGTGACTGGGGGAGGGGAAGATCAGCCCATTCTCTATACACATAGCAGATTTTGGGGTTTGGTGTTTTGGGGTTTGTTTTGGTTTTGCTTTGTTTGTTTAGGGTTTTTTTTAGGGTTTTAGTTTGTTAGTACTAAATAAAGTAATACAAATTTTGTCTTATGCTAAAACACTACACCTTTTGCACTGCTTCCACTCAAAAGCATTATATGCAATGGATTCATTCTGAAGAGAAGCCTCCTTTCTATAGGAGCACATTTCCTTGCTTTGTGAACTAATGTCACTTCTGCTCTTTTATTACACTAGAGGTATGTTATAGAGAAATAAACATCACTAATACAGTTCTTTCTCTTCCCAATAATTCAAGTGAGAGCCACAACTTGCATTGCAGCCATTTCCAGGATCATTATGCAGCTCCTTAATTTTCAGCAAATCCAGAACTAAAACCTATGGCTGCAAGATGAAGACTGTCACATTTCTAAACACAAAAGCAAGTAGACAAAACTTATACGTTTAATGTTAACGCAGCCTTCAGCATATTCACCTAGAGATTGTTAGTAAATCAGAGTAAATTTTGTCCATGCTTCCTAGAACATCTCAAGGACACAGGAACTGCATTTGATCCCATTTGAGCCACATCAGCATCCCTCCACCTTTCTTACAAACAGAGCTAAATGAGTGGCAGGGCTGAGAACAACATCCCAAGGAAACACCGATGGTTTTTATTCCAAACTCACAGCTTTTAATTAGTGGCTCTTCATTTTTCTCCCATTGTTTAGGTGCTTCATTTTCTTTTACTCAAGTTTAGCAAGATAAAAATCTTTAAACAGGTCTGAGCGGTGCATGATTTCAAGATAACTCATCTGAACCCAACTCAACTGTTTGGTTTATATTTTCTGTACAGAACAGGTTTAGATGGAGGCAGGATCCAAATCCTTCTCTTTTTCAAGGGTAACATTAATTTATTTGAAGATATTTAATATAAAGCTGTTTCCCCAGTTAAGGTCTTGAATATAATGTGTAGCAGTCTACAGCAAAATGAATGCAACTGTCTGAATACAGATCACAAGAGTAAGAACTACTTTTTCTGTCCCAGTACAAAGATCTATAAAGCGAGTGGGAAGTGCAAATAGCTCCATGGGAAACTCCATGAAAACGAACAACAGCTACCGATGTGAGAGGTTGAATGAAATTTGTTATTTCATTTTCCTTTTTAGGAAACTACACAAACTCCTACACTCAATGAAGCTTATAATAACGCCTTGGACATTTGGGGACTGCTATAATGAAGTAAAAGCAAGATTGTCACATTCTTACTATAAAGTGGCTATAAAGCAGTAATGATTTCTACAGATTCCTACCTTATCAGGATGACTACAGTCATCCCTCAGCAAGCCACACAAGTCCCAGTCAAATGACCTGAGTGCTATAAGATGAGATATGGGAGAGGCCAATACTGAAACAACCCCCAAGGTGAGAGAAAGGTCATGAAGTACAAGCAATGCTGAAGGGGAGCTTTGCACCTCAGTGTGGGCCTGAAAAGTGCCACTTATGCAGCATAATCAGTAGCAGAACAAGCTGGTGAGGTTGCCTTGATCAGGGTGTTTTGAAGNAGCGGTGCATGATTTCAAGATAACTCATCTGAACCCAACTCAACTCCAAATGCCCCCCGCTCCCCACACAGACACAGGTGCGCACACAGACTTCTTGAAACACTTACCTACAAAGAGCTCACACAGGTCACAGAGGACTGGCCTTGGCCACATCTCCTCTAGAATTGCAAAGGAACGTCTAGAGAGAATTCCTAGGCTGTGCTTATGGATTTACTGGGCAAGTATTTCTTAAAATCTAATTGCAGAACGTGAAAGTCATTCAAAAATGCCTAAAACATCTATCAAAATAACCAATTATTTGTCTGCTTCTCCTNCTTCCAACCCCTAGGATTCTGTGATTCTGTGTGATTCTGTGAAAACCCCAACCAAATCTACAACTAAGTCGTCATAACTGGTAACAACAGCAGTACCCACTACTTCCAGAAAAGTCCATTTTCGGGGTCAGTTATGAGCAACAATAAACAGTTTAAAATGTTACAAAATTATTCTCGAAGTTGAATTTACAATGTCTGTTTCTTTTCAAATTATGAAAGGTGGTAAATCTAGTCCTAACAACAGCAACGTGACTCTTTTCAACATGAAATTTTAGAAAATGCACTTGCAGCATACCCCAGTAATTTCAAGTTAATTTACTAATTAATTTAGCCTTCCTTCCCTGTGTGATTGCATTCATCAGATGTACAGTACATTGGAAGCACTGGGTAAGATGCAAAGAATAAAAAAGTTGCATTTAAGGAATTTTTTATTCTTCAAAAAGACATGCATTTAGACTACGTGAAAAAAATCCACTTAAAAATGCCACCACATATCAGTAATATAGCACTTCATAGTTCATTTTAAAGAATAGCTGAAACAGTCTAAATGGTCTTGTGTTTTGGGGTGAGAAGTAAAGTATCATATGACTTTTTTTTCCTTCCTGATTTGAAGAGGAGGTGGTTTCCTTCAAGGTATTATTGAAGATGACTGAAGATTTTTGTTTGTTTGCTTAGAAACAAGATTTTTTTTTTTTAAATCTCACTATGTTTTTGGAGTCTAAAGTAGATCCCTTCCCCCTCCCAAATTTTTTACAATTTGTAGGAAGGGGGAATTATTATGGACATTTGTCGGGAGAAAAAAATATAAAAATTCAGAAAGATGTTATCCCAATTCAAAAACATTTCACTCCATTTCTGGAGTACTTCCTGGGGTGAGCTGAGTCAGATAAGCTTTCACATTTTAACACAAAGCTTCCGAAGATGAGAAAAGCATCCCACTACTATGCTCCACAGCAGTCCTTTCAGAGCTGGAACAAGACCCTTTAAAGCTGGAATCTACTGCTTTAAAGCAACAACCCACTGCTAATGGAGGCTTTATCTGCTCTACAGCTTCTTGGTGGTTCTTTCTGCAAAGCCTATTTTAAGGATTATAGTTTTAATGAAATATACAGAGACAAATGTTGTAAATTTCCTTGCTTTGTCTCAAACACTGTGAAATCCTACAGGACTGGTCCAGAAGTTTCTCAGTGAGATCACGGAAGGCAAATCACAGGTTACAGGGAAGTACCGTGGTTCATCCCCACAAAGGAGGCTGACTAAAAGCATTCATGAGGAGTACAACAGAAGTCTAACATTTCAGTTTAAAGAGGTGTACATTTTTAGACCAAAACCACAAGTCATTTATACAGATATATTTTCACAAAGCAATCTGATCTGGGAACCAGGGGATTTTACCTAGAGCATCTGTGTTCCACATTCTCAGGAAAGAAAACTTAAATAATCCTAAAAAGCTGAAAAAGGTATTTCTATCATAGCCTTTGCAGCTATTTCATGTTGCAGTCAAATTGAAAGAGAGCTGAACCAGATATCTCAAAACACATCTGGAAACAGGCCCTAGTACTGTGTGCACTGTCTTAACTAGAACTCAAATTATTCTATTAAAAAAAAAAACTAACCCTTTAAAAAAAAAAAATCCCCCCAAGCTCTGGAATTCCTTTTCACATTTTTTCAATTTGTGTGATGTCAGTTTACATCTAATAAACATGTTGTTTATTATCTTTATTTAAGCCAGGACTTTACCAAGTTACAGCAAGAGTCATAGGAAGCATATCATGATTACAAATCTGTAACGTATGCAGGATCCCTGTGCAGCACTATTAAAGCCATTAATCACTGTCTTTACTGTCCCAATTATGCTAAGAAGATATTCAATAAAGCAATTTCAACTCACCTCTGTCTCTCCTGTTACCATCAGTTGCAAAGAAGGCAAAACCACAGCGCTTCCGACAAATTCTCAAGGCACCTCTTTTGTTCCTTTTAAATTAAATCTGAATCGGTTGCACGTTTTGCTGAACTGCTAATGCTCTCCACATGTTCCCTCTCTCAAACTCAAAATGTTTTCCATTAGGAATGCCTAACACTGAACAGAAAACTGTAAAATGCCCTTTAGATAAACCAAAGTACCTCTTTTAACTGAGACTTTCATTGGAATATATCAATCACTACTTGCCTAAATGAAGAGCTCATAATACCACAATTAAGTTTCATTTAGGAAGGCTTTCTAATAAGACTCTCTCTCTTAGTGCATTAAGAAACTTCCTTTCCAAAATGAAGCTGTTTATTTTAATTTCAGTAAGCCATTCCCTTTAAAAAAAAAAAAAATACAAAAACTTTTAATGTATGAACTAGAGAAGCTTCATAGCGTCCATGGCTATGAGAACTCTGCCCCGGCACTGAGCACACCACAAACACACATCTGCCAGACAGATGCAGTACAATAATGATATTTGTAGGGAGAAGCATCTCAAATGAGTCAGTACCAACAGCATGAGCTGTAGGCACAAGCCTAACTCTACCCTCAGAGAATGAAATACAACAAGGCTTCACATTTCCTTAACCAGAATAACACTGGCTTTCCTTCACGTTGATGCTATACTCATAAGCGAGCAAAACCTATTTTTTTTTTCCCCACCTCTGTCCATATAACAGCTGCTCTGCAACAAAGTGCCAAATACAGTTACAGACTCAAGACATGACTTTGTGAAAGCACTGTGGTTCCACTGGGGCAGAGCTTGTATCTCAAGCACCTGAAGGGACAGGTCCTTTAGGGTTCAATAGATGCATAAATAGTTGCAGAATTTTATCATATCTGCTGTAATACATGCAACCAGTCTATGTAATGGATAACAGAAGAGAAAACTGTACATGGAAAAAAGGACTAGCTGCATACTTCTGCTATTACAGGAGAAATAAAGCAAGCTGGCTTCTACTAGCCTCCCAGTTACAACTAGCTCACCGCTTCCCTCTGCCACACCAGAACAAAAGAAGTTCAAGATATTTATGGCTACATTTCCCAAAAGATATCAGGAATAAGAGGATGTCAAAAAGACAATCCAAAGAGCTGCGTGTAGAGGCTGGGTTATTGGTGCTTGGTGCTTACACTGATGGTTCAAGTGGATGCCCTAAACAGGAACTAGAAACAGTTGCCGTGTGGCATGGCAGCTACGGTGTCGTGTACTGGGGAATAATCCACTGCAGAGCACCCAAGGAATGGTGGGAAAAGGCAGGCACGCTGCAGAACGCTTACACACCCTACTCTGGAAATCTGCATCTGCCCACGTGCAAAGGCCAATAGAACAAGACTGTAAAATGGTTCTAACAACCAGTAACGAAGCTGCATTATTGGCTTTGCAAGACTCCTGTGATAGTTACTTGCACACTGTTTAGGGACCTTGCTGAGTTGAGGTTTGAAACATAATACACACAAATATCTATGCAAGTTATTTTTAATCTAAAGACAGATAAAAGAAAGACACTGCATAAATACAGGAAGAAGCTATAACCATACAAAAACGCAATGCTATAATGCAAAAACATTTTAAATAACTGAGGGTGGAGGGGATGAGCTGGGTGGGTTTTGTTTGTTTTTGTTTTGGGTCTGTTTTTTGTTGGTTTTTTTTTGTTTTTTTTTTTTTTTTTAATAATAAACTGACACAAAGGAGAAGTATAATTTAAAATAAGCTTTTCAACATTTGCTGACCTTCCAAGTTACAGTACTCTGAGCAATCCCAGGTCAATAAATGTATTCAGTTACATCAGCCTTTGTTTTTGGATACTTCTTGTATTATGTTGTATTAACACCTGAAGCTTATGTCAAACTTCTTTTGGCATAATCATTCTAAGTCATTGTCACAGGTCCCAGTCCAAACCTTGTTCTCAGTATTGAGAGCAACACTCAAAATGCTTACGCCTGTGGTGGGGGTGAGTAATCAAGAGTGGACATGGAACTCTCTTGGGCTAGATTCTGCACCCAGATATGTAACAGTAAATGGTGCCTTTTCTCTCAGAGACCACCTCAGATATTAAGAGAAAAAGACCAAGAAGAAACAAACAGACAAATATACCAGCAGCTGCAAACAGAGCTGTCCAAACAAGGAGATAACGGATAAACTGAGTCAGTCTCCAGGAAGATAAAAGGTTTAAAATATCTTTAAAATACCACCATAAAAGATCTGCTCTGACTAAAACCTTCCATTTAATTTCAGGGGCTAAAATTTTGGGTACTGATGGTATTCATCCTGTAAAGCTACATCCTCATTTCCACTGACCTTTATCAAGGCTTCAGCTGAGCACTGTAATTGTTAAATAAATACAAATTAAAAGTGTGTTAAGACAACTAAATACAAATAAAGAAAGTCAAACAGGTGCCAAAACAGCCAGAAAGACTTTCCCCAAAGAGTATTAACTCTCAATGAATCTAAATTGAAGAAAAGATCAATTTTGACAGACCGTGTCAATTGTTTTGATTTTTTTTCCCCACCATGTGATTTTAAGGATCGATCTTCTGCCACTAAGCTCTTTTAACATCAACAAGTACAAGAGTACATCTACAGATTTCAGTTAGCTATGTTCTATGAAGAAAACCTTTTTCAGCAATAATCTTTTGATATAAAAAAATGCAAATGTTGCAGTCTGTAATAAAACCACTTAAACTATATTTTTTAAATTACCTTTTAATTAGTCCTGACAATTTCATCAGGATCAAGCCAAAATGGCAAAAATAGAGTGATAATTAGGAGAAACTTTTCTCCTTCATGCTGAAAGTCCTAGTGTGAACATAAGACAAGTACTCAAATTGAGAGGGGAAAAAAAAAGAAAGTTTAAAATTGAATTGAGATGCTTAAGAGAGACTGATATGCAATAGGGCAGAAAATACAATTTACTAACAACTTCCATGCTCAAGTTAAGCTGTATTCCTTCCCTGACCTGCTTAAAACAAAAACAACAAAACGCCAACCTACCAAAACAAAACGGGTAAAATAAAGCCCCAACCAACAGCAACAACAACAAAATTAAAGAAAGAAGAGACAATCACCCCCGCCTAGATCCAGGACTTGCTAAAGCTCTCAAGTCTCATAAAACATTGGCCTGTAGTCAGTATATCCTCTGACACTACAGCCCAGTGAACTCCCCAGAGATATGAAGTCACTAATAATGGAAAACTTATTTGGACATCTAAACATAAACACTTGGTTATTTCCCACAATTTGAAAGTACAACATGATAGGGAGGAAGAAAAAAAAAAAAAAATCCAGCGAAATTAGTTCATCTTCCAAAAACTCTCCCCTTTGTCAGGAAAGCCATTTCTTCACACCTCTCAGCTCTTCAAAGCAAAGCCAAGCCATGAATGCAAGGGTGACAGGCAGCAAAGGCTCTACAGAATAAACGACATCATCTCCGAAAGCTATTCTAGCTACCTAGTGGGGACCTTGCAGAGTCAGGAACATTGCTAACCACTATGCTTCCCAAGGATATTGGGAAGACTGAAACAAAAAAGCCAAAGCAAGACAGTTTTATTCCACTTCACACCACCTCACAGTGCTGTAGCTTCTGGCGTCTACTCCAAATATGTAACACATCTTTTAACCTCTAAACCTAATGTTTGTGTTTCAAAAAAGATGTTAACAGGCAACTAATGTGAAAAGCATACGCAAGATGAAGAAAAGAACCCACTGTGCCAGCAAAAAAACCCTTCTATTCTGTGACAAGTCTTAACTGCCAGACAGAGATCACCAAACATGGCAGTACTGTGAACTGCAGAGTGCCTGTGACTCTTTCAAGCCAATACATAAGACACACACATTGGATACATAGAAATGAAAAAGAAGAGAGAGGAAACTACATAACATCAAGCTATGGGCTGAAACAAAAACTTACCCTAAAAATCTAAACTTCAGCAGGGGGGTTGGAAATTAGAACCAGATCTTGCATTTGGCTTTTCTGCCTATAACAAACCAAGCCAAAAGTCCGTAACCAAACACACCTTTGCTCTAGGAGTTTGAAATCTGAAGTTTTGCAGCCTGGCTTCCTCTGTACTCACCACTGAATGCATCACCGCTGCCAGAGGGTAACAGCACTTTACAAAGGAACACATTTTCATCCAGGAACAATTAAAATACACACACAGTAATACGCCTAATTGCCCGCAGTGAGCTTCAGTGCAAACAGATAACAACAAAGCAACCGCACACGGAAGCCCAGAACCTGGCACGTTCCCATTCCTCGATGGCTGCACTTTGGACAACAATTTTTTAACGAAAATTGTTTTTGTAAAACCTCAATCCAGGAAACATACGAAATCTTGTCTCGCTGCACTTGTCTGTTTTGCCAAATATATTCCCAGACCTAACAAGAACAAGCTTCTCCAAGCTGTTCTTAATTTCATTCACATTTATACAATCAGCCTAGTCTTTGCAGCATCTCTGTTTCTCCTCTAATACTTAACACGTAGGCTTGCTCTACTGTACTTCAAGTCAATGGTAGTAGAGGAGAAACTGTTCCTGCACAAGGCAGCCTAGAGATCACTCTCAATGGGAGGTATTTGAGGAATTCTGTAGGTTGCTTATGCTTAGTTCCAGTTCTCAGAAAGGACGTTTCATAACACATCCTGGGGGCAGGGGAAAAAAGTTTAGTTGTATTTAAAGCCTGAATCCTCCAACAGTAGTAGCACTGTAGAAATAACAGAAAACTTTTACTTTCTTCTCTTCCTTTTAAGGAAAATACTTAAATATCAATGCTTCAGCTATGATTTCCTAAAGCAAGACCAACAACAAACTAAACGTACCAGGGTGCTGCATCTACTGCAGAGAAGTTGAGAACACAAGTGTTCAGCTTGCCACTAACACTCAGTGGAACACACTGCTCTGCAGAGTGCTGGAGAGCACATTAATGCCATCACAGCATATCAGACTCCATTTCTTCAACCTTAAAGCTCTTATGACACACACATTATGACTTTCATTAGAGTTTTCCTTATGACAGCATTGTTTTAACCACGGTTTTCAAGACACCAACACTGTGTTCGTGACAAATACGCAGACAAGATCTGCAAGAATGTGAAGTACCAAACATTACATTCTATTAAAGGCAGTAGACAGTTGTCAGAAAACAGTTCTTCAGATCCCCCTCCCAATTCAGAGCAGTGTCATCTTCTGGCACACACAAGGGCTGTGGCAAACTGATAATCCAAGATTCTCTAAAGCACCCCCAACCATTACACTTCACTGTCAAATGCTATACTTCCCTAGGCTGTTTAACTTACTTTAAGGATAATGTAACTAATACATCCTCATTTTAGCATGCAACAAACAGAACAAATAAATAATTTATGGACCATTATCCACAACTTGAACACAAGTCTGATTTATACTCTTCAGATTTGCCTCTCAGAGGTTGATTTTGTTTATTTGTTCTCTTTCAGGCATGTGGAACTTCACTTACCAATGCAGGCATGGACTCTCACCGACAGCTGGGTCCTCAGAATTATACTGTGCTTCTTGCCCCTCCTAAAAAGAAGGGAGAAGAAAGATAGATAAGCATGTAGGGAGCAGGTAGATGTGTTAGGAAAGATGCAGTAAAGTTGAGCCTAGGAAAAAAGGTTGGTAGGTGAGGGAAGGTATTACAAATTTTGTCTTTCTTATCATCCAACTCTATTTTAATTGGCAATAAATTAATTTTCTACAATTCAAGACTGTTGTACATACAACAATAATTGGTAAATAATCTCCCCATCCTTATCTCAGTGAGGTTTTTCAAAAGAAGGGAGGGAAAATGAGATGAAGACAAGAGTGAGAAAGTGGCTGGTTGGGCAGCTGGCCAAGGTCAACCCACCACAATGACTCTAGAAATCCATATTAGAGAAGTACCAAGTGTTGACTGCACATTTTAATTTTCACAGACATACTTTAAAGCTAGATATAGTTAACCATTAAAGGAAAACGCAAGGCCAAACAAGAGGCTGCTCACACTTTTACAAATCTGCCGTGTACCCTAATCTGTCTTTAGGGCACAAAGATAGATGTGTTTTCCATGCAAAGATGAAAGCTCCCAAGTTCCATTCTGGTATTAAATGCAATGACTATCTTAATTAGCTGATATATTCCTTCCCCCACGCCCCCACCCGTTTTTTTTTTTTTCAGACAAATTAGCATTATCTGCATTATCTGGGCAAGAGCACTGTTCTTGGTTTCCAAGTGCTACACCTGCAAGCAGGTAACAGGTCATGGCCAGCACCTTGCCTCTGAGCCCAAACCTGCTCACTCGATGGAATCTGGGAGGGTAAGAAAAGCCAAATGTCTTCCCCACTTGTACAGCAGTATAATCTCCTTTTTTCTCTGAAACTGAAGATGGAGGTCCTGGACAAGCAGCTCTAGGTGGCCCTGCCTGAGCAGGGAGGGTGAATCAGACAACCTCTAGAGGTCCCTTTCAACCTCAGCCATTCTGTGATTCTGTAAATTTATCATGGGAAAACATTCAGGGAGCAGAACTATTTTCAGAACACACTCAGATGCAGCTTTTAGTTTGTCTCATGTGAACCTAGACCCACTTCTGTGTACAAGTTAGCAACAAGTCCAAAACCAGCACAACCTTTCTCAGTTATATACTTTGACTCTGCTGAGAGATTTCAGGGCCAAATCCTTTGCACAGATACTAAACAGAATTTTCCACTGGCTATAATTTAATTAGAGTAAACTCACTCATTTTCAGATAACATCAAAGATTCTTTCCTCATCTGTGTTCCTGCCCACAGATCTTTTGGGGAACAAAAATATTTTTCATTACTATCAATAAGAAAAAGGAGCATGCTTTATATCATCTCCATGAAAAAGCTTCAGAGGAAGGAAGACCAGTGAAGTAGTGACAGAGAGCTTCAGAAAAATATTGCTTTCAGAAGAACACAGGGGAAAAAGCAAGCACGTGAAGAAACCAGGGAAAAAAAAAAAAAAGTGGCTAAAATAGAACAATGTACCTGCTAATACAGGACTTGGCTCCAGTTTCAGAATGTCACCCTTTCTCTATAGAGTGAAACAATAATTGAAAATAAAAGAAAAAATCCAACTTCAAATTAAATTCCTCTTTAATGGGTCTGCTTGAACATCATTATAACAAAGCAGGGAAAATGTGAACCTCTTCTTAATACTTTTGAAATGCCAAGTAGCAACATGCTATTCCCCCCAAGAGCTGTCTGTAGTCTAGATTTTCAGGTTTCTTGGAGCAGTTCCAGATTTAAGACTGACTCTCTGCCCACCTAAACTCCTCCTGCCATTCTGGCTGGACACAGCTTTCACCTGCACTCACATCTTGGGGATTTTTAACAGCTGTCCCTTCCCACACGGGTTCCAGGATTCCACTGGAATATTTAATTTGCAAAGGTGGTGAGGAATCTTTGACACAGTACCTAATTTAAAACACAAATACTAGCATCATTCATTGATATATCACCTTGATTACACAAAAGTCATTATATTCTTACTAGGGTATAGTATAATTATTTGAAAGCCGAAATAAAATAGATGATTCCTAAACCTCTCCCCTTCCATTAGTACTTGAGACAAAAGGAAGAAATCTGTCCTATGGAAACAAAAAAGGAACAGCTCAGGGATTAGTCCCTCCACCTGAGACAAAGGCGGCTCCCTTTTCAATTTCCCTCTTGCCACAGCTTCTCTGGACAGTTGTGATCAAGCAAGGCCAAGCCAGAGGTGTCAGTGTGCCTCATCAAAAACCAGACCTCAGCTACTCTAAACATGGGAGATGGAGTTTCTCACCTGCCTTTTGTCCCTCATCTGCAAACCAGGGCCCACGGCAGCTGCCCATCTCCTGCTTCTAACTCACGTCAAATCGAGCTCAGCATTGCCCACGGATGTGCATCCCACTCTATGTCCTTCATAGTGTTTCTCCTATCTGACCATTTCATGGACACATTTTTTTGCTCTTCTAAGACTACAGGATGTGGGGGGAAGAAAACCAGGACTTAAAACTTTCAGCTAGACATCCTCAATAATGCTGGAACAGCAGGAAAAGCAACATAATAATGTTAGCATCAGTGCATAACTGACTATTAAAGCAAGTGCTACTTGGGCTCCATAGCCAGGCTGACTAGGAGAGAATAAAACCATAGTGTAGTCTGAGCTGTGCAAAGCTGCCTTTGAAGGCCTCTGTCCACAGCCAGAGAACAGGAAGTTAATTACAACAAGACCAATAACATAACATGTACAACAGCAGAAATTATGCAATTTCCCAATGAATGCTTTTGACTATCATGCAGCATGAATAATTTTTTTTGCGAAAGGAACTTTACCTCTGAAAACTGTTACACACGTCAGTTTAGTGGCACAATCATCATAACGAAAGAGGAAACTTTAAATCCATCCATCATTTCACAGCTTCATAAACTATTGACCAAATAGCCTTAAAGAGCATGCCTGTGGGTGAGTTTGTCCTAATAACCTGGGAGGAGGAAGTGGGTCTCATGGGACAGATGGGGTATTTACATTAAAAACTAAGAAGGCTCAAAAATATACTGCAGAAAATTATTTCAAATAGTCTTGGTGTATTAAAAACAAAACCTAGGCATGTAACAAAGCCTGTAATCGAGTCTTAACAAAGGCTTGTAGTTTTCTTAGTATGACTTTTTTTTTTTAGAAGTGCATGTTCTAGTGAGTGTGACTGGCTAGTATTTATTAAATAAAATCCCAAGAAGTATGTAAGAGATTTAATTTGATAGCTGCTATTTAGCAGCAGTAGAGGAGGCAAATTTCACATGTGCTGACACCACATTCTGTTAACATCTGTGCTGATACCAGAATCATTATTGCTACAAGATTAACAACTAATCTTTGGACTTACCAAGATACAGAATGTTTTCTATATTCAACTTCTCTAATAAATTCAAGCAAATAAACACATGCCAAAAGCTCATTGAATGTCTGTCTTCTGGAATATAAATACTTTCTTTTGTCATTGCTTATGTACTGCATTGCAAATAGTTTCACTCAGTTATACATTTCAAAGTTTTAATTTATATGACATTTTGAAAATAGTACCTTGATTGGCTGTCTTAAATAGTTATTTGTTTCAAGGTAAAGCCTATGTTTGAGCCTAACAATTACTTGGCCATAAGAGAAATAGAGAATGTTGAGTTCAGAAGAAAAAACAAAGCAAGCATAAATTAATAAACAAATACACCCCACACACACACCCCACACCAGTTTTCCTCATAATGTTTCAAGTAAACTTTGAAAGAAGCTTTTAAGGGAGTTTGTTTTATTATGATACAAACATTCCTCTTTCTCAGGTTTATATCAGAGAGTTTCTGGTATGAACAACAAAACAACAGAAAGACATTTTTATATAAGTATCCAGTTATAATTGTCATTATTAGCAAGGAAAGCCACAGTCACTTCCCTGTCAAAGTTCATCTCTACAAAATAGGAGAATGCATCAATTAACATTTTCTATTTCAATGCTTGCTTTCTTTCCTGACAAACCTTTCTTTCGGGACAATTGAATCATATTTTCTAATGTTTTGCTAAAGGCTTAGATATTTCAATTAATTTAGTTTTTCTTAAAACAATGTCATGCTTCTGAAAATGCTCTATTTTATAATTTAAAAATAAGGTAGAAAATTGCTTTTCAAGCTTTCTTAATATCTCAATAGAAGATCATTACATTGAAGGTGTTAATTCCATGAAAGGTTTCTGGGCTCCTCCTGTTCTGCTTTCTACATGACACTTGACAACCATGGAAAAAGCCACAGTTTTATAGCACAGTGGCAGATAAGCTGCAAGGGTTTTAGCAACACTCTGTGGTTAAAAAAACAACTCCATAGTTAGCTGTCAAACAAACTTACTATTCTTCATTATACTTGCTCAAAAAAACCCCAAGCCTGTTGCACAGACACCTGAATCCTCAAAAGGCCATCACAAGCAGAAGCAAAGCCTGCTGCTGTTAGAAGCCATGACTTTAGTTCATAATGAATTTGCAGCTTTTCGGTTCCTATAATTGAGTGTCTAAGTTCTACATTCTTTGTTTCCAAAATATTTAAAGAATATGAGAAAGAAAACTTAACCCCATAATGACAAATCTGGATCTGAATGTTCTGTGAAGTACTCCACACACAGCAAATGAGTGAAATCTCCCAACACTATGATGTATAATTTGGATTACAGCACCAAGCCAGCCATGCTAGTGTGGACTTTTAAGAGTGATTCGTCTTGTTAAGGTGATTTTGTCTTCGGTTTAAATAAATAAAAATAAATAATACTCTACCCTCACAGCAATTTTAAACTAACATATTCCCACAACTCTCATTTAACTTTCTTCCAAGCAAGAATTTCACCCTTTAAGATCAGTGTTATCAGTCAGTTCTAGATAGAGATAATTCTGGAGGATAACTGGGAAAGAATAATCAATCGTTTGCTGCCATTCGAGTGATTGCACAAACCTTCTGAAAACTGAACTTGTGTGTGTGTTGTGCATTTTAAACTAAGAGGTATCATTTCCTTCAGACCCCTGATGAGCTTCTGGCAAGACAGCCTAGGTGTGGTAGAAAACAAATTCCAAAAGTTCCAATTTAAACTGGCAACATGAGTAGAGGAATTCTAAGACAAAGTCCAGAGCATGGACCTCACATTTCCCATTGCTCAGTTACACTGGGCTAACAGCAACACTT
This sequence comes from Chloroceryle aenea, assembly GCA_013399075.1. Taxonomy (NCBI): domain Eukaryota; kingdom Metazoa; phylum Chordata; class Aves; order Coraciiformes; family Cerylidae; genus Chloroceryle; species Chloroceryle aenea. The sequence continues at coordinate 131,970 of VWZY01011716.1, read as the reverse complement.
ATGTCCTTCTTCATCCTGCTCTGAGGAGCATTGTAAAAAAGCAGTCTGCTCACAGTTGCACCCGGCACGTAACTTGTGAAACTCTACAGAAAACTTCTGTGTTAGATAAAGGCCTCCCCTCTTCAGTTTCACCAAATCAGGGAAAATAAAGTTGAAATCAGATACTGGCAAACAGTATAGACACCTGGCATTTTTCTTAGCTCCAATTATTAGACAGGAAGTTTTCCCATCCTTCAGCCTTCAAACCCCTCTGTAATCAGTCTTTCACACTGTTATTAGGTAAATTGTGCACAGCAAGGCCAGCTCTGAACTAGGTGTTATCAGATCAGCCAGGCATCCATTTACACTGTCCCGAGCCTCTCGTGAATTGTCAGATGATATTTCCATCGACCTTTATTGACCACTAGCAGAGCAAACACAAGAGGTTACTGAATCAAGCTGAAGTACTGCCATGGGCTACTGCTGGTTTATCCCAAAGAGGACAGCGGCTGGATGAAAACAAACAACTCAGTAAAATTGAAAATGTTTCCAGACCTGGCCCACATTTAAAGCCAGCCTACCTCAACAACTTACACTACAAAAATTCTGCCTCTTCTTCTGCCTGATGCAACAACCTAACCATTATGAAAGCCCAAGGCAGATGCTGCTCCTCATGGAAAGCTTTCCAAGCATACATGCGTTACACATGTTACAAATTTTGTTACAGGTCTCTTGTAGCACACAGGCTTCTTAGTGCACCATCACCTTTCTCCCATAATCAGGATCATGCTTTTCCAATACAAGTTGCTTAATGAAAATGAAATACAACAAGAATCCCTAAAGCTCAAGAAGGAGCCACTGACTGCCATAAGAGATGCCTGGCCAATAGCATGCCACCAGAAACAAATGTGTGGAAACAGACATGCTCTAAAATGCATTATTTCTGCAACTGGCTTTCACATTTTAATTTCAGCAGCTATTCACTTCCATCTTCACTTGCATACACCTTTCAGGGAGTGGAAACTGCTTCTGTGATGGACTAGTGCCTCACAGTCAGTCATTTTGTCATTTAAAAGACTTGACATCATCAGTGGAGAACAAACTGTTCCTTGTTAAACACATAAGAGATGAAATTTTTGCCAGAGTTCAAGCAATTGAGTCTATCAGGTTTTCCCTGAAAAAGATCTGCCAGCCAGCACACACACAAAAGGAAAGTGTTTCTTAACTTGCTATTAATCAGACAGCATAAATCTTGGGCTTTGATTTCAAAGCTGTTAAGATATGGTTTGACTGCAGTTTCAATATGATATGCTTCTTCGTTCAACTACAGATTCAAGAGGTACAAAAAAACCCCTGACACTTAAAAACGTGTAAAAAAAGCCTAGTTAGAGAGACGGTGCCCACATGTGCATGGAGAGAGAAATTGTCACACTGAAAGTCATCTGAACATCTTATCCAAATGAATCACACCTTGTTGAAGTTCTTCACAAATCATCATCCAGCAATCCAACTGTCACATTCAAACTCATGTTATTCTCACTGAATAAGAGAAAGAAAGGAGCTCAAGAATTTTTATTTTTTTAAAAAAAGTCTTTTAAATACTTAAGATTCAACTCCAATACACTTCAAATGGATGACTGTGTTAGTAACACTTTCTGGTACATGACAATCAGTGGGGGTCAAATGCACACAATCATTTTCAAATTAAGTCAGTGGTCTTGTCTTTCTTACATCAGTATTTCTGTCTAAAAGCTTAGCATGAAGTCAGAATGTGTCTGCATCCTGTTCTTGCAATACACTTGCAAGTCATCTGATTATTTACCATAGTGGTTTTATTCGAAACATTCCAGGACCAGAAAATATTTACCAAAGTAACAATCATTTCACAAGAGCAGGTAAAAATAAGTAAACAGAGACTATTCAGAGATGCCTGTTTGCTCTTTTTAAAAAATAAGAACTATCAAAACTTGACTAAATGAGGCCAAAATAATCCCAAGAGTATATTACCTAAACAAAAGCTAAGCAGGCAAAATCTTGCCGACTATTAGTGTAAGCAACAGTATGCAAAGAAACAAAGTATACAGAGATTTGGATGCATCTTTTCCCCTGTGGATTATTCCACTATTACATTAGGTGATTGCCAATATGAATTTAATAATTAAATGTCTCATTCCCTACTAACAACCTATATACCACCAAAGAAGTTATGTGTGAATACCAGCAAGAAGAGTACCCTGTCTGACACACCCTTGCCTGTGTAACTGCAAATATGGGCTCCATACAGACTATCACTACTACCAGGTGCTGGTTTTTTACATCCACCTGTTCTTCCCAAGCACATTTACTAGGCAGGTTTTTCATCTTTCTTTTTCTTCTTCATTTTAAACAGAAATGAAATAGGATGGAAGGATAAAGGGGAAGAAACTAAGAAATTCAAAAGGGTCAAATAGAAAATTCAAGGGATTCACTGAGTGTGTGTTATAAACCATATTTAAAAAGACAATGAATCACTGTCACGCACTGGGAAACACAGAGCATTAAAATGGGGAATCATTTGTTCCATTTATCCCTTTCAGAAGTCTTTCTGCAAGCAAACCTCAGAAGCTGGAAAAAGAGAATACCCTCCCCATCCTTTTCCCCCGTTTTCTGAATCATGTTGGTTATTTCTCAACTCTTAATGGCACAATTAATGGCACAATTTCCACATATTAAAACAATAACCTTCTAATAGCCCTTAAAATATTTGAGAGTTGACTGCTGTCTTTGCAGTCAGCAAGTAACTATTTATCAAGAGCTATCCTTATCCAAGAACAAAGCTGTGTCCCTTCCCACCCCAAAAGCTCAGCCCATATATAACCAAGTTTATCCTGTCAGTTTGAGAAACACTGATAGCATGATCTGTTAGTCCTCCACCTTATACTTCTGCATTATGAAAACACAAACTTTGAGTTGACAAATGGTGAAGAGATTTGCGTGAGAAGTGCTACTTTATCAATAATATTACTTCTGGGTAAAACAACCACAACAAAAAAAAAACAAAAAAACAGAAGACTCATTTCCTCACTTCTTGTCAACCCCATCATGTTCTACTGCAGAGATGACACATCACCTGACCAATGCATTCCAATCCCTAGATTATATATTTTCTACTGCTGTCAGTAGGTCTCAAACTCTAGCTGCACATTCCTCCCAGGAATCTTTACAATGGGTAATATCTGCTCATGTCAGTTTGCTATCACCTGCACTTTGCAGTTCATGTTACATAAGGATTTTCATCTAAAACCTCTTCACACTTGGAGAAACAGATGTCCTGAAGTATCAATATTTTTGGGGAAATAAAAACAAACCCAAACCACAAAACCATGCACATCGCAAGCATACACAACAGGAGAACTGAGAACCTACAGGTCAAGGGCATAGACGTAAATTAATAAATCTCCTCTCAGTTGGGTCACTTGAAGTTTTCACCTTTTCAGGTAAAAGTTCCCTCCAGTGCTTCTAACTGCATCATGGGACCCACAGTTTTGGTTCTGGGAGAACTAAGTGCCAGACTAACTTTATTAGCAGTTCAACAGATGCAGAGCAGAAGCAAATGGCACCTGCATAATAATATTCATTTTCACAAACACCCTTGTTACCTGACCTAACTCCAACTTCTTGTACCAAAAAAGAGCTTCTTTTTTTTTTTATAATTAAAATAGGCAAAAAAACTCACTTTGTAAAAAAAAAGTTTTAATGAATTTTCATAAACTTTCCCCTCCTACTAGAAATCGTTCTTTAATACCCTAAGGGGGGGAACGCATCTTTTATTATTTTCCAATTTAATTGATGATACTAAGAAGATAAGCTGAAGAAGCAATTACCCAAAGCCATTTCAAAGCGACGTCCTACTGGCTTAATTAGCCAGCTATGGTCTGTCTCAGGATGTGATCTGTTTAACCAGATTCAGCAAAAACTATTTTAGAAATGTTCTATTTTGCAGTAGAACATGCATGTGTATATTGAAGTATATAAAAATAAATTTTACTTTGCACTGATCAACATATTTCTTTGGGTCTCCTTTGGCTTTTTGGAAGTTTTCCATTAGCATCATATTTGGCAAGGGCTTCTTCATAACTCCACATAACACCACACTGCCCTCAGGCCACTTATTTCTCCATGTTAAATCCATTAGAAAAAGGGTTCTGCATTTATTGCTGGGCCATCAACACTTTTGTTAGCAAGCACAATTACTGAGTGGTAAATGTGAAATAAATTATTTTGTTGTACTGCTGTGTTCTTAACCCTGGCAGAATCCACTAGTTTTCATAGCTTCATTACCAGAGATGCTGGGCTAGTCACAGATTTGCAGTAGTTTAAGCTGTTAGTTCACAACTGGAGGTTAAATTGGAGACACTTATTTTTATCAGAAGAGGATTATTACCTTAGTTTAGCCTGTGGTAAAATAAACACACACACACACACACACACACACACACCCACCCCCCCAAGCGTATAGACAGATGAATTCTCATGGGATAAACACAGCCTGAGCTTGATTATGCAAATCTACTTTGCATTTACCACAGGGTAGGAGCATGCACATGAATAGCTGCTGTGGAATAGGAAGTGTAGTAAATTCACAGCTTTTATTACCCAGCACAAACTCCTTCAGCTGCCCACACACTCCAGGCAATTACACTGCAATACGCAACCCTGGGTTTGCAAGCAGCATCAGTAGATGGTGGGTGCTGCTGTTGTTCAAGGTTTGGATCTTCAGTGGTTTTACTTCAAATCAGTGGTTTTACTCAACACAGGAGTCAAGTTCAGGGCAGTCCTACAGCACTTTCTGGCAGCCCTATCTGAAACCCTGCAGATGATCTGTTTATGGAGAGAGGAATGGATTTCCTTCTTTCAAACTGAAGGAAAACACATTTCCAATCCTTAAAAGCTTCTCACTTGGCTTACAACCTCGTCATCGATGAGAAGGACAGAGAGCAAACACAGCTATTAAGAAGCTTCAATGTTAATAAAATTAAATGTTGGTTTTTTTACATAAAACATCTGGCATCAGCTATTTCTATAAGCTGTTTTTATTTAAGTTTCTACCCTACAATATTGGACTCCTCAGCTATTTTTACATGTAAACCTGAATACCAGATTAGACTATCTTTAAAAAAGGATTCCCTAAAAAAAATTGTAAGAATTATTCACACAATTTTGGTTTGGCACTGCATTTGGTACATAATGGGCTGGGAGTGAGCTAAGCACAATGGTATTTTTCCAATACATTTTGCAATGGAAATAATTTTTTGAAGAAAAGCACTCATTGCATTCATTTTCCAACAGTAATCACTGAAATTCAAAAATAGCAAATTTTCAAATGTTTCTACAGATACCTTCTTAGAGATGTAGATTTTTCCCTCAGCAACAGAGAGCTGCAAGTAAACTCTGGGGAAAAGTGGCAGAGGAGACACAGCTATTTTGGTATTGACGACAAGCTCTAAAAATGATGACTCAAGATCTCAAAAACAGAAAAAAACCTCAGTAAAATAAAACACCCACAGAAAAACGCCTCAGAACATATTAGTTCTTGGGATTTGAAGTGTTTTGACACTCCCCAAAAGCTTTTGATACTACTTCCAGGTGCAGAGAGTAAGATAAGAGTCACTTCCAAGAGCTGCCCACAGTCTGCCCCAGTCAGATCTACCTATTCCAGTCTTCTGCTTCCCCAAAATAAAAACCACACAGGGGTGAAAGAGCTCAAGAAACAATGATCTGCCTCCTTTGTCCAAGCTCGGGAAGGCACCTCTATGGATGCTGGGTGCTCAGCTACAAGAAACATGACGAAGCTTAGAAGACTGGAGGCACTGGGAGAAGAGCAAAACCAATTCTGCATCCCTTTGAAGGACATGTCAGCACATCCATAAAATACGATTAAGTGGTATCAAGGTTTTTTTTGCAGGCAACTTTCCTGAAGGTTCTCTATCTAGATTGGAATGTTTTAAGGTGCACTGATTGCACCCCTCCTTGACATCCCCAGGATTCAGCTGATGACCATAGGCATTTTTTACCACTGCAGCTTCTGCGTTTACTGCCACACTCCAGCACCCTCCTGGCCAGCCCACTGAAGCAGAAGACTACAGATTCTTTTCACAAGCCCACACACATCTTGCATTTTATGTCTTGTGATGCAGGTAAAGTGGCTCGCAGTCTCTGACCTAGATATATGCAGAAAAGACTTATTTCCACGCCATCAAGCCAGCTTACAGGTTAAGAGTACATGATAAAACAAGCCTTGATCTGCAGTAACATTTCTTCAAGGTTGCTGTTATTTATTCAGATAATTGTTTTCTAAATAACATTCACACAACAGCATTCATTCTTTACCTACGAAAGTGGTAGTATTTCACTACTAATAGGAAAGCTTAATTTGTCAACCACCATTTTCACAAGATATCTTGTCAAGACCACTGACAAGAAACCCTTCTCTCATAAATGGTCAATAACTTGTGTGGTGGAACATTCAAGTATTAATTGCCTCCATCCTGCTTCCAGGGCACATCCTTCAAAGTCACGTCTCATTTGTCAGGCTCTACAAAATACATGAACATACACTTAATTATTCTTGATTACATGGCTCTGGAATGCTTAGAGATGACTTCCCTATTGTTCTGTGGCAGGCAAAGCATATGGAACCTATTTTATTTCATTTTGTTGTCAAAGAATATCACAAGAGAACTCTGAAAATTAATTTGTACTGTTCCACCTAAAGATTAATTTCGACATTATAATTAGTTGTTTTTTTTCTTTAAAACAAAGATATTAGAATTAAGCATTAAAAAGTTAAAAGCTTCATAAAGTTTTGAAAACATAGGTACTAACAGCCATTGATCGTAGGCTTTGGGAGGGAGGCAATTAAAAAAGGCACAAACTTAGCCAGCCAGAATGTATTTCATTAGAAAGGTCAAAACTTAATTTTTATGGCCATTTATTTTGCAATAATAAAGTTTTAGCTAATCATCCACTTCAAAATGTGGTTTTACATCTTCATCTGATACATTATAGACTGGAATACTACCACCCTGTAGAAAGTCTTATATCTTCCAAAATTTACTGGAGCTTCTCATCTATATGACAGCCTGAAAACATCCGGACTCTAACCAAACAGCATGAGACACAGCAGGAAGGTCCACTTAGGGAAATCCTTCAAGACACCAGGCTATTCAAGGCCAGAGACAGCCAAGGTCAAAAGCAACATTGCTTGAGTCACTGTCACTCAGCACCACGGTCCTCTACAGTTCTGGACCCTTCTGGTCCTTGCACCTGGCTAAGTATGGGAGATTGACATCTAAAGAGCACCTTAAGCAAATCATCAGAAAGGGTTCTACACCCCACCTGCTCCCTAAAATAATTCACTCTTCTTGACAGAAAAAAAGTTTGTCTTGATTTCTTTTATTGTTTGGTTGAGTTTCGCAGTTTTATTAGGGTTTTTTGTTTTGTCAGGTTTTTTGGTTTGGCCATTTTTGGAGTTTTGTTTGGAGTTTTTGATTTGTTGCATATTTTTATTATGGTGACCCATTACATTTTTCAGGTTCAGCATTTAGTCAGAGCAATAACTAAATAACGTAGAAATAAAAATATTCAAATGGACTAATTATTTTTCAAAACATGAGAGTAAATCATTGCACTGAGCAGTCCCATCCTCTACTGTCTGTAGCATCATAATCTCCCAGAGGCACGTCCCTGACTTTTCTTGCTGTCGGAATTAAAAACCAATGGAAGCAACATTGAGACAAAACCCAGAAAGCTATCCTAAGTTGAGAGAGTCTTCCAATAGTGAAAGAATACAAATATGCTCTGTTCAAATGTAAAATCAGCGTAAGACCTGCTACTTTGCAGTACTGCTTCAAGAAACAAGTCATAGCATTTTTATTAAACAACAACAAAAAAGTGAACCTTCAAATATATCACCAGCTTCCTCAAGCAAAAATGTCAATGTTTTCCTTCTCACAATTGTGATAATTGTGAAGTGTAAGCAGGCAAAACCCATTCTTTTCCTGCTTATGTTCTATATTAAAGACCCCTGCAATCTCCAATGCCTTCAACAGATTCTGAATCAAGCTCAGGATGAACAGCAGCAAGAGGGAAAAGGTCTTAAACAGACCTCACCAGACAAAACGCCTTGGGACAGGGTGTCTAGGAAGAATGCAAAAACATTAGCGTTGAAGTGATTTGTCAGAAGTACTTTAAAAATAATCTTTCTGTTGAACATAAGTCTTGAAAACACATTCCCCGAGGAAATCTCCATTGTTCACAGCAGTGCTTCTGAAGAAACTGCTGCTACCTTCTGGGCTACCATTAGGGCCTGTTAAGACATGTCCATAAAAAGAACCTGGGCAATTATATGGTAATTTAAATACATAAACTTCCTAACAGTTCTTGCTTGCTCTATAAAATCGTAAGTAAAAAAAAAGAAAAAAGTTACCTGTCACACTGTAAAAAAACAGACCACCTAAACTACCTCAAAGTTGCCTCCTTACATGATTAAGCATCCACAAAGCAACTTAGGTTGGGAGCAAGAAAAAACAAACAAACAAACAACAGACAAGCAAACAAACTATAAACACATGCCAGACTTTAACAGAAAGGCAGTTTTCTTACACAATCTTACTGACTTGTTTTCTGCAGAGCCAGTCTCATTGCCTGGCCAGGTGTTCATCCTGACTGTCTGCAAAACAGCCAACCATATAAAACCAATTCAGTTCTCCTGAATTCCACAGCTATTCCCAAAGGTACAAATGGCACCTACCAGAGGTGTGGAGACAGGTATGGTCCATCCCTGTCCACATTGTGCTCAGTTAACCCTATAGGCTAAGAGGTTGTGTGTTGGTTTTTCTCCTTCCCTAAAGTGGAGTTTAGAGTCTGCTGGTGTGGATAGCAGCTACCAAAAGCCTCTGTTCATTCTGTTCAGTAACAGAAGAGGATTGATTTGAAATTGTGTATAACTGCATTTGTTTCATTCACCTGTTAGACATGCACATCATAAACCTCCAGCTTAACTGCCACCATCCTCTTTCCTCTTGAAGAAAAATCCTCTTTCTCATTATGCTTATCCAGTCCTTCCAAGAGAAAACAGATAACTTCGGCATCTCACGAACAAAAATTTGCAAGATTGACGTTTCTGTATGTTTTATTTATTTATAAGTGTCATTTCAGAGATGTGTTTAAAAGTAAAAAAATCTTTATAGTTTTGCTGGGGAAAACAGGAACATTTGGAAAAAGATGCTGAAAGCAGCCAGATTACAAGACATTCTGGTCACTCTTAATAGGAGTTTCTACAGTTGAGGAGCTACAATTTTAAAAAAGCAATGAATATCCAGCTACTAAATCCTTCAGAGTTCTGCAAGCTTCAGTGACCCTGATGAGCACAGTGGCCTTGGCATGGCAGAGAGGCAGGTCCTGAGGTAGCCTAATCTCAGAAATGTAAAAGCTTTGAAGATTAAGAGCAGGACCTTGAAATGACCCACAGAGAAAGAGAGAAACTAAGTGGTTTCTTCAGCCTGTGCCTCTCAGACAGCAGGCTGCTGCTAAGCCCTTGATGTCTGCAGCCAGCAGCTCCAGCTCGGGAGCACTCCAGGTCAGCACCTTGGTCTCTACAGGGGAAAAAGATCACACCTGCAAGGCTCAAAAATGAAGTTTCGTTGGATAGAAACCTGGGATGGAGGGACAAATTACTGACTGCATTTGCTAGCCTATATGTAGGCTACTCCTTTTTTTCTGAATAACATACAAGTTGCATTTACTGTGAAGTGACAACGTTACTAACTCATAAAAGGAAGCTATTGCACAGATTTCTAAAGTTCTTGTTGCTCTTCTTTATCTTCTTCCCATTGCTTTGCAAAATGTAGACAAAAATGGGATGAAGTAATCCAGTTGAATCCTCAGCACTACTGAAGACACAAAGTTCATTGCACTTCACTGTCTAAATTCCTGCTTTACACCTTAGGATGCCCCTTTTCCACAGCACCATAATTGCTGATTTGCTTTCAGCTCACAGTTACCCAAACTGTCAAAATTCTTTCCTGCCAAGCTGCTCACAAGTCAGGTGTTCCCCTTTCCTCATTTTCTGCATGACCACTACCTGCTAGTCCTCTAGCCAAATACTTCTAAACACAAGGTTTTGTACTTCACTGACCTGCACCCCACCACCGCAGAGCAAACCACTAGGACTTCAGGGCTCCAACCCGCAAGTTATTTGGTCTGTGCATGTAGGGGAGATGGGATCCTCAACCTCACAACAATTAAGTTAAAGCAAAACTCCTGCACTGCAGGCTAAACACAAACTAGGGTCATCCAAGGGAAGTACACCACTTGCACCTACAGGAATCTCAGAAGCTGTGCTGAAGGGAGCATCCCCCCCAGGCAATTGTCTCCTCTTCCCTCTGCAGCAAGGCACATGTGTCTTTTTGGGTTTATCTGTGGTTCACTCACTATTTTACTCCCCAACGCCCCTCTCATTCTTCCTTCCCTCCATTCTCACCACTTCGGCCTGCATAATTTATTGTAAAGCTGGGTCAGTAGAAGGACTGTAGAGGGAAGACACCGAAGCAAGATGGGTCACAACAGCTACAATGTCGGCATCTAACAAAGCCTCTCCTGGTCCTGTACCTACGGCAGGCAGCTGAAACATGAAAACACAGCACTTCCTATTGATCCACAGTTACCAAAGGGATAAACTTCAGAGAGCAAGGCATAAACCAATGAAGTTGAGGGCTACATATATGACAACAACAGACACAACAGTTCATCTCTCATCTCAAAAAATCCATTTCAAAAAATAATTGCAACAATATTTGGAGCCCAGGTTTTTGCGATGCACTTTAGTACACCCAGTTTCACACCTCACTATTCATCCACTCAAAGGAATGAAGGCTTGCCAAATTGCTTGACCATGCCATTGTGGGGTACCAAAAGCAATTATGTTGAATTTACTTGAATTATTT
>VWZY01011716.1:107811-120956 GCA_013399075.1 Chloroceryle aenea | reverse complement strand
GGGGGGGGAGTGACTTAGCGCACACAGGATACTAATACAAAACACTAGGAAAAGAGAAAGTTCTTCCTTCATCTTACTTGTTTTTAATTATGAAGTTAGCTGGAAATAAGAACTTGCTGTTCTTTGCAGAAATTTTTACCATTTCTGCATAAAACAAGACTAGATCAACTTCTGTGCTCATCACTCTTATTGCATAGGAAAAGGAGGTTCAGTTCAGCTGTACTGGCTGCTCTGCCTATTGAAGAACTTTCTCTTGCAAATAACTTAAGTTACAACAGAATCATTTCTTTATAACAGTTCCCAACAGTTATAAAAATGTACTCAAAACTGGTATGTATGAAGACTACATACACAAATGCACACATATTTATATATATCTGTAACATATTATTTAAAATTCTTCACATAAAATATTCAGAGGCACAGTTTAAATTTGTAAGAAGTATTCAAACTCAAGACAGGTTATCACAAAAAGTAGAGAAACCAGTATAATTGAAAGGGCTGCATCTCAGTGTTAACAAGCCCTGACCAATTCAGAATGCAGTTAATTTCCTCCTGGCACAACTACATTACTCACATGAAGTCCATGCCAAAACACACCCATAAAATTAATTACAATTATCCCATCTAATATAGCAACCAGCAAGGCAAAAAATAACTCTAGACTGTCTGTTCATTTTACATCTTAAACAAGTCTATCACCTACAAGGCCAAGGAAAAAAACTGGTTTTAAAATCAAATTGTATACATGCATTCACAGAGACATGTTGATGCTTTTGTTTTCACTTTCCATGAATGATCTCCGATGAGAACTGAACGTTGTGTCATAGCTATCCATGTGTGCCAGCAAGAATTAAACAACACAAAACAAAACAACAAACCCACACAAACCTCCCCCTGCCCAGGCTGGCTAAATCAATTCCAGGAGTAAAAGAAGAAATCAGTACAGGTCTTTTCTCCAAGAGTGTAAAAGAAGGACTCAAAGCACAGAGAAATAGAGTTTGTAACTTCAGAAGCAACACCCCAATGTAATTTTCTACACCATTTAAGAAATAACTCATTTCTCAGAACCAACCACTCAGTCATCAGGTTCCAAAGAGCTATAAAAATTATTATACTAGTCAAGACATTCATGTCTTGATATATTTCTTACAGCATGACATCACCTTTTAGAGAAACCGTAAGAGTGTATGTAAATGGAGAAACCATACAATTCTTAATCACAGACAGAAGGAAACTTATATACATACAGAGGAAAGAATTCTATATTTTCTGTTCCCATGCTGACCTGAATGTACCAAGCTAACCACATACACTCCTGAAATCTCTGTGCTTCCAGAAAAAATTGCGTATTTATCTAAATGTAGTAAACATTTACTTACCCAGCATCCTCCTGGAAGCCTTCCAATTCATCTCTTTGTTCTGCTAGAGTAGATTCTAGATCCAGATAGGTACCATTGTGAGACAATTGCAGGGTGCAGTCATCAAGCTGTAAACCAAAATTCAGATCATTAGATTACAGTAGCCATTCTAACTTACTTGTAAAATTTCCTTCCCATTTTACAGGTCTCCAGACAAGATCTTCCTAAAACAAACCATATATTGGAGTAGATAAGAAAATGGATGCTGTTTGGCAATTTATGCAATCCAAAGTCCACCTTCACTAGACCATGCTTGGTTACAACAGTATCAACACAACTAACAAACACCGAGAAATGTATTTATTTGAACATATAAACACCTCTGATTTCCTATCCCAGCGACTTTAGAATCCTATTAGGAAAGGGAGATTAAATATCTAGGATATGAATGACTGTTCTCTGTTCTTACAGTACATTTAAATAGTCTCTGGGCCTCTGGATGGAGGTAGAAGGAAGAAGCAGGTGTTTTATGAGCTAGTGAATGTCCCCTATAAGGAAGGATACAGCCAAGGAACAGTTGCAAGGTGTGGCATACAAGAGTTGGGGTCCTGCAGCAAGGAGGAGTACAACCAACCAAGACCAAGATTTTCTGGCATTCTCATCTTAGGCTCAGGCACTAACTGGCCTCAAAGGTTGCAAGGAAGACCTTCCTATGCACCAGAGGGGAGGACTGGACACCCACACCAACTTCCTACAAACGTACTGAGGTAACCAAAGCAGGAACTTGCCTGCAATAATGCTGAAGAGGGAGAAAGCAACTAATAAAATCTCTTGATTTCCATCCTGTCTTCCCTCATCTTAAAGATTTCCATTATTTTTTCCAGCTGTTGGTAAAATAAAAGCCAGATTTGAACAAAGTCAGTAAAGAAATATTCTGGGGTTTTCACAGGGACCTTGTCACAGAAGGTAGTTAAGGAAGATCCACTCCAAAACTCTGATGAACTCATTGTGCAGGAATACAAAGTAGTTACTGGAGCAAGAGGAGTAACCAAAGAAGCAAGACGGAAGAGCTAGAAAGTAACATGAGCTCCTCTCTCGCCATGAGGTAACCCAGTGTCAGATCACAAGGAATGAGGAAAAGCACCTTCCCAGGGCAGGGAAACAAGAAAACATTTACCAAAGGTCAGGTGAAAATACACCTACCAAAAGACAACTCTAACAACAGTGGTGGAAATGCACATCCTGCTGCAGTGACCACTTGGGGAAGAGGAGAATATTTAACACCATACTTCTCACCATTCTTCTGGAACAGGTGACAGCCAATGACTCTTTGAAGGAGTAAGGATCTTGAACAGCCAATGACTTAAGGAAAGGAAATTGCAACTCTTTATCATGTCCATGGAGTTTTTTTATTATTTTTTTTTACCCCTACTCTTTTTAACAGAAAGAAAATCAATGAGGCTCCATCTTTGATGAATTACCTCTTCCCATCAAAATTATAGTTCCCAGTAGCTGTTCAGGAAAGTATGAAAACAGCCACACTTATCTGACACAGTCAATATCAAAACTTGGTCACTCAGTTTCCTATCACTGATTTATACACACAAGAAAAGAATACAAATAGGTTTTGATTATTCTGGATTAGCTATATCAGAAACACTGCAGAATCATAGAATAGATTGGGTTGGAAAAGACCTCCAAGATCATCAAGTCCAACCCCTGATCCAACTCCAATTACTATATCATGAAGAGCTCATTTATAATTAGCAAGTGATGGAGCTTTATCATTTGGTTAGCCCACACCACTATGCTATCTGAAAAAAACAAAGTTCATCCACTGGAGAAAGGGAAAGGGTAGAAGGAGAAGATCGAACTGTATTTCCAACCTGTTCCATTTTTTTCTCCCCCCCCTGCCCCAAGGAAGGAGTTAAATCATCAAATAAGGTGACATAATTTTTTACTCTGATTCCTGGCGATTAAAGAAAGCAGAGAACTCCCAAGCAAAGCCCTCTGACATTAAGAATAACAACAGTATTACTACTCTGTATCTTTTCAGTTACAAAGGATGTTATTAACCCATGCTAATTTAAAATGCACTCTTTAGAGAAGAAAGACTAAATACTACTCTGGGAAACTTTTTCCCAGTAGCCCAGGGTATCTAATGAAACGCTAATTTATTCAAAGTAATGCCAAAAGGCAAACTACTAATTAGATAAATGTTCTGCTGTCACTATGGAGATTAGGAGATTTACCCGCAATTGCCAATTGTGCTGCATGATTAGGGAAGGAACTGTGCCTTACTAATGTCTTGTGACTTTAGCATATAAAAAGCATGAGGAGAATGATAAGTTTTCGTGTACAAAGTAAAGCAGAATATTACATTCTACCTATATTCATCTCATCTCAGTAGTTTCAGTTGAACACGGCACTCAGGCTGTAAAGCACTGCACATTGTACACTGTCTCCATTCACAGGGGTTAGGCCAATAGGACAAACAGCAATATCTCTTATTTCCACTACTTAACACCAAGTTTTCCAAAAAAAGATTTTTTTCTTCTTTTGCATGTGTATTGACAGAGATGGAAGAGAGCAAACCCACACTTTTAAAAAAAGCTTATAGCCCTAAGGCAATCAACTCTAAAATGTTTCTTATAAGGGTAGGATCACTTTGCTGTCTTGTCTCCAAGCTTCACTGGAACATATCTTTTACAGGCAGAATACAAAAAGAGAAGCCACCTTATGGATTTTATTTTTAATTAGTAAAGTGCTTGCCTTTTTCAATACAAAGGATGGCTGATGTTCACTCATTAGTGCTTATTAGTAACAATTCAGAATGTAGGTCTCTCCCCTCCGCTCAGTGTTAATCCCATGTTTATCTGCTATGCATCACTTCTCCCATCTCTGGAGACCCTCACAAATAACCCAGGCTAGTTCATTCATGACATTCTCTTCCCACTCATCATAATTCACATTAAAATCCTTATTAACAACCATCTTCTCTTAGGAAAATCAAAAGGCAGAATCCATAAAGACAGTCTTTCAAAGAGTAACTGAGCTGTTTTCCATAATCATGGAAGAGACTGCTATTTAGCAACTTAGAAATTAATTATATTTATTTCACTTTGTTATTCACAATTCTATTTAAGTCTTCACTATTCCTTTTATTAGTATGAGATATGCAGTTTAATAAGTCACCTTTGACAGTCCCTTAAAATATTTTTTTTTACTTATTTTATTTTTCAACAAACAATCATGGAGGAATGCTCTTTCCTAACCCCCTGAGAATCCTTTCAGAAGAATCTATTTTGAACAAGTCTCTCCTAAACATTAAGAAGGAGTTACCAAGTCAGCAGTCACTGTGTGCAAAGAAAGAGACAAACATCCTCATGATTTTCTCTTCCAGTTAAATAAAGGTGGGCACCATTCATAAATTCAGTTAGGTAGTGACTAAGGGTCACATTCATAGGAAGGACACTACATTATAAACAGAGGATACACTTATCAGTGTTACCACAAGTTACCAGAACCACCTGACTTTACAGACACTAGCTGGAAATACAATCCACTTTCACCAGATTTCCAGTAATTCTAGCTGCTGCTGCTGGACAGATTTTGCTTATTTAGTTGTTTCCAAAACTATAGGGAAAAGGAGTGTGTGTATGTGTGGAATTCAAGTAACCCAGCATGAAGCTGAAGAAATTAAAATCCCTCTTGAGTTCTGGCTTCTGGTAGAGACTCCTTATCTTACTCAAGTATCTTAGCTCATCTTTCATTTAAATATTATCGGGTGGTAATTGTTCTCATTAGTGTTAGCATGCTCCTTACTCACCTACAGGATGCTTTGCAAAGTAGCATTGATAAAAAACAAAGTTATTTTTTTGTTCAGTTTTTCCTTCCTAAAACCAAAGCCTTTTTCTGCTTTACACATCACAAACCTGACACATTTGCATGCACCAGCTACACCGTTTTTAAATGCACTCGCTTCTGGTTCAGCTGTATCTAGTGCAACTGTGATCCTGTTACCAAGACCAACAAATGCCAGTTTTCTCTCTGCATTGCCATGTCCTCCCTTCTTTACTAAAACCAAGTCTAATCTGAAGAAATGAAATAAATAAATAAAAAGGCAAAATCCCACCCAAATTACAGAAACACAAGCAGCCATACAAACCAAAAAGCTCTGCCTGCTTACCAGCACAAAGTTAGTCCATATTTCTATGCAAACCACAAAGAATGATTTGTGCAAATGAATATTTAATAGTTTTCCATCTACGGCCAAATTTCGAACTGAGAATGATCATGTTATATTCAGAAAAACTTATATTTTAATGTTTTTTTAAATTTTTGAAGCTACAGATCTGCAGACGCGAGTTTTCTGCACCAGCACACGGCTGGCCCTTTAGGATGTAACAGGATTGTCATCACTGATAGTTATCACAGAGCAATGAATAAAGGGGATAATTAAACTGCATCCCACAGACCACAGTCAACCCACCAGAATAACCATCCAGCTTCTAGGCCACCAGTGATTTCCCTCTCTCTGAGGGCCTCAGTATCTCTCTTCCCATGTGACCTGATGCTACACAGCCTGTGCCATGGGTTATGCATGCTCCAGTCATAATCATTTTGGACAAAATGATGGAGAAAGACCAAAACTTCTACTTCAGTTATGGCACAGGACCCATCTCAATTAAAAACCCTGGAATTAATGAGATTAAAAGGAAAGCAAATAATCTGTATGTAAACCAAATATCAATGCCCCAAATTAACAGTGCACTCTAAAAACTGCTCTGAGTTTCAGGTGTGACAGCAACCCAACAGTCAGTGTGTCTTGATCTAGAAGTTCCTATGCTCCAAGTACCTGCACTGCAATTGCTTTAAACAAAACTATACTCCTCCCAATGTGTTTTTTACAGTTTTGAAATACAATGGCCATTTTCGTTGTCTTTTTTTTTTTCTTTAAATTCTTTAAAAATAGCCATAAACACAATACTTTTACGAGGTCAGAGTTTTAAAAGGTAAGGCACAAGCTCTATATAGAAGGCTGTTCATGGAGAAGGTAGCTGTGCCACCTTTAGTCATCCACACTCAGAGGTCAGTAAGGCTTCTGAACTCTGCCAAACTTGTTCTTCATACTCACTTAGAGGTTGGAGGGAAAAGGAGAAACCAAACCAAACCAGAAAAAAAAAAAAAAGAAAAAAAAAGAAAAAAAAAAGAAAAACAACCACCCAACCAACACAACAAACCATAAATGCAATTTGATTTGCTAGATCTCTGACTTTATAAGAAGTAACTCAGCATGTACAACACTATTCCCCAATTTTGCAGCTCTTCAGAAGTGATTAGCATAGCCTGTGGGAGCTGTTATTAAATCTAATGCATCTCTGGTTCATTTTTAGCACAGTAACTGCCATTGTCAAACTGCTTCACGAAGTTTCTACGCTTTGTGCAGCTCATGTGCAGTTGCATTGATGGAGCCGTGCCTACACACAAAGTATAGTCCAAAGGTTTGCCGTAGGGCCATTGGAGCACAGTTACTTTAAAAGGAACTGCTACTCTGATATGAAAATGCTGGAATTTTGAACATAGCCTGCACTCCTTTTCTGAAACAGCAGCTTTTATCTCTGGCCTGGTAGACGCCACAGAATACTCCTGGGGTCAGGTAATAGAGTGCGTGAAGTGAAACTTTAATGCCATGTTAGATCCTCAAGAGCCACTGGAACAATACACTGCCAATAAAAATACTCTGCTGAAATAACAAGGACACTGAAAACAAACCCAGAAAGCTGTTATATTAATATTATGGGTTTGACTTCAGAATAACAGAAGGAAGTTCAAAGTTCAAAATTCTGAAACTGCTCTTTCAGAAGGCTCTGGAATACAGGCAACACACCATGCTGAAAGTGTAACACAGAGATGGCTACCTGTTGCTATTCTTAGATGATTATGTCACTGACTCAAGAGGCCTTTTGCTTCATGATTCCATTTAACACAGTGCTCCATGGGGAGCAATTTAAAGTTTACTGGAATATCTGTGTCCAAACATGACACTGTAGCTTCCAACAGCAGCCACACAGGCAGTGTTAGAAAGCATGAGTGCTCAGTATGTCAACAACCGTGGAAAAAGAAAGCCAAGTAAATTAATCTAGAGTTAGGAGTTACTGCAATGTTAAATGCAGACTTTAAAAAGCTAACTGAAAACATTAAAACTAACAGAATTTCTGCATTTAAACTATGCAGAATTTCTCACTGAATGGGGAACTAACACACATTCTTTCTATGCCACCTCATTAAATTATTTTCAATTACATTAGTTAAATTTTAGATGACATGCAAACCAAAAAGCCAACTTCAAAGTCAAATTGTCTAGACCACTGTGGATCCACTGTCTTTAGACCAAACATTCTCCAGTCCTTTAACCTTAAAGACCTACTGCATTTTCTAGGTATCTCACAGTACACACAATGAGCCTACAAGATGCAAATAACCCAACCTCTGCATTCTGTTCTTAACTTTTAGCACCTAGATTCTTCCATTCCCTTTCCCCATCCATGTTCAACTTTTCCTAATTAAAAAAATAAAAAAAAGTGCTAGCTCTTCTCACCTTTGTGGTTATGAACAACTTCAGCTGAACAGAAAGGAGAGTGGCCATAAGAACAGGACCCTTTATTTGGAAGTACATACAACTTTTTTGGCTGATACAGCAGGGATGCCTACAGCTGACATGCTCTCATTACCAATTGTCTGGAATTACTGCAAAGGTATCCAAGGAAATGGAAATAATCTCTAAGAAGGAGATAGGTCAAGAAAAGGGAAAGGAGGAGGGAAAGGATTAACTTCAATAGAGTTTATCAGCTGAGGAATCTTTTGTTCAGCATGTGTGTATGGATGTGTAGGAAAAACACAGAGTTAAAATCTCAGAAATTGTTCTTTTAAAAGTAGAAAGCAGACCAGGAAAACAAAAAACATACTTTGTTTGTGGCAAACAATTCCATCTGGTTTCTTCTGTACTTCTTAAGATGAAGACTGAAGTACTCAATTAAAAAATATTTTTGAAGGGATGTAGTAGCACAAACCTATGACTTACAGCCTTTCATTCTTAAGGCATGTCCCTGAGAACAAGCTTTTCCTTAGTATCCTCTCTCCACCTTGCTTGAATAGTTAAAAGACACAGATTGTCTCAGGTATTTCACCATCATTACTCTATCTGCACTCAGGACACCACAGGTTGCTCACTACCTCTCACAAAACTAAAATGTTGGACTCCTGCAGAACAGCCCACACCATTTACAGAGGCACAACAAGAGCACAGTAAGCAATAAATGCAATCCATCTTCAGCAGCAGTGGGTTCTTTGACACAGTGGCTGAACACCTGCTAAACAATATACCACAAAAAGTAAGGTCCCCATCCCTAACCTAACATGTAGTTACATTTCCATCCATATGACTCACATCTGCACCCTTTTAAAAATAATGCAGCTGGAATGTCAAGTCCTGAGATAAATACTGATTTTGAAGTTCAGTTTGAGATAAAAGGTTATTTGCATCTAAGATCCTTCCTTTACAAGAAATCACAACTAAGAAAACAAAATGTAGAGGTAAGTTACCAGGCTGTTTGGAAACCTGGAGCGGGGAAGTTTTTTGGGAAAACAAGATAGCTTCAGAGGCAGAAAAGCAGGTAGTAGTTCTGGAACTGCAGTTCTGGCAAAATTCACAATCTTTTGAGGGCCAAAGCAGGAGAAATTTGGAGCTGATGAGATTCAGAGAGTCAAGAGAAGAAACAAGCATCCCAGGGTAAATTGTAACAAAAGACAATCAAAACTTGACTCAGAGGTTTCTGGTTAAAGCTAAAAAACCTCAAAACACTGCGCCACACACCCAAACACTAGCACAAACTCATGGGTTAAAATAAAGGAAAATGCACTGAACACGTTTAGACCAAGGGTTTACATGAAATACAAAAGAAAATATAGCACAGCAGGATTAACAAAGAGAATGTCATATACTTGTCAACAGAATCATTTTTCAGATATAGCCAGAATCTCAGAGATTTCAATGAAAGATTTTGTCTAAGAATATTCTAATGATTACAGCAATGAAACTCTTCTAATATTTACACTGCCTCTTAAAGGCTTTGTGGTTTCAAAACCAAACATCAATTGGGAAGTCATTAAAAAAGAATTATTAAAAACGTTAAGAGTATGAAATTCAATACAAGAACACTGGAAAAAAAAAAGTGAATATACATGTACCCTGTAAATTCTCTTAACTACCACTTCCAGATTTTATAAAAGAACACAAGGGATCTAAAGACAGATTTTCTACCCTTGAGCAGAATTTATTCAGCATTTGTGCTTAATCATTTTAATTATATATTTTTAAAAAAAAATCATTCATTTCTGCCTTGTTTGATTAGCTGCCAAACAGTTTCAACCCCTAGTTTTAACACAGTTGCCTGGACTAGAATAGACAAAAAAAAGAAAACTTCTGCATTCATTAGAATCACATCTGAACAATACCAAAACAGAAAACTACGATTTCCAATTCAGTTAAAGTAAAATATGTTTGTAAAGGAAAGAACAAATGCAACATTACCAGCCATATCTAAACAGCATTCATTCCTTGCTTACACTCTGATCACCCTGTTTCAAAGGGTATAGAGTAAAAAAACAAACAACCTAGAAACAAATGGCTTTAGCAATAAAGTCCTGATCTATTTTCCTTGGCAGCAGACAGGCTCTAAATGCTATCAGCAAGGACTAGGTAATGCCATATGAACAGAAAGACTAAGATAGTTTGGGAAAAAGCAGGAGAGGATCATGGTACTCAAGAACAAAACTAAGTCATTATGCTTTTAGTCTTTTTCAGAACAAAGGAATAAATAAATGAAACACAGGACTATTTACAAGTGAGCATTAAGCACAGCACATGATGGTCCAATAAAGCTCATAATTAGAGTTCAAAGCTTGAGATCAAATGCAATTAAATACTTCTAGAAATAGGAAGGCTAATTTCTTGTAACTAAGAGCACATAAACCATGGCTGTTTCAAAATATCAGCAATCCATTATCTATTATTTAAATTGGTCCATTAGGGTGGTACCCAACTATCCCTCTAAACCCTCTGGTATTAGCTACTGCAGATTGCTGCCATAGTTACCACTTTCTTTTATGCACAGAGCCACCATAATGTAGCTGTACTTCACTACAAGCATAGAAGCCCCTTTAAACCAATCCTCTTGGGGGTCTTGCTTTCAGGGCTTACTGCCAACATTTAAAAAATATATTTCAATGACAAGAATAAAACACAAATAGAGGTTTTCATAAGTAATGTGGGTCAAACACACTAACACCTAACAAGTTTTTCTGCTGTATTCAATTAACTAAGCTTACAGATGTCTAGCCTGTCAATTCCAAATGGATTTACCTTCAGAGATGCTGGAAACATTCACAGACACAAGACCAAACATACATGATAACTTCATATACTTAAATGCCATGGCCTGACATGTTGGCACTTGGCAATTTCAGAGCCAGTAGCCTCGCTTATGTACTCTAGTCCTCTGTTCAGGCGTTGTAACAACTATCTTGTGGTTACTTGTCAAAGTGGTCTATGTTAAAGATCTCTCTCATGACAAATGGTTGGGTTTCCTTGCAGTGCAGATGGTCACTAAGCTGTAACAACAACCCAGGAGCAGCTGGTTGGAAGTGTCTGATGCTGATTTGCCACCAAAGCCAATGTATTATGGAAAAACAAACCCTTAGATATCTGAGAATTGGTAAGGAAGTGAAAGACACTGGTGGACATCTGAAGACAAGATGTCAAAATCATTTTAGAGATGCTTAAGTGGATAGAGAGGGGGGTCCTGCCTTTAGGAGTCCTTAAGCTCTAAGGAGCTGGCCTAGACTGCACACACCAAATTAACTGGTGTAACATTTTGTACCATAGCTAAACCTTGATAACCGTTTGGTCAGATTCAAGTGCTCCTCACAGCTACCTGTAGCAAAATAACTTGGAGCATGCTATCATGTGCACATATGTCCTCGACCTATATAGATTAGTTGGTTAGCTATTTCCCAGAAGGTGCAAGAACACCATACTCCTGCACCTCAAAAAAAAATAGGGAATTCCAGCTCTGCAATGGAAGACTGTTCTTTGCAAGCAAAACAACAAAAATGTGATAAATAACCGAGTTAAGTTTTTGAGTTGAGTGAGAATGTGGATGTAGCTTATGAAGAGAACATGGCTGCATGTAGAGCAGACAGTTACCTTCAATAGTAACCATTGAAACAGACTTGATAGGTTTTCACATGGAGAAACATCCCCAATACTTGCAGTTTGGAACAAAGCTAGGAGTGTATTTTATGCAGTGGCAAGAGTCACACTTGCCTCCACAGAATAAACCCTAAAGTGGTTAACCCACAGTCAGATCACAAGCTTTTGGTACATTCAGAAAGAGCAAATGTTCTCCCAAGCCTTAGGTCAAGGTATTTGTCACAAGCTCATCCCTCCTGTCCAAACATGGCCTTTTGGTTCTTGCTGCATTCTCAAAAGTGTGGAAACAGAAGTAGACACTTTCTTCTGACATGAGAATTCATTATATCCTACCTCATGCTAGAAAACAAACAAACAAACAAAGTGTTAACTGAAAACAATTAATAAAATCCATTTCCCTTAAAGTAGCTTTAATATCACCACACAGTATCTGGCTCAAATAAAATGTAATAATCCTCCTCTCTGATAAAAACAGCATGCACTTTGAGCAACTATGAAGGGGAGAGCCAGGTCTGTCTCTCACTATCCACATTCCCTCTATTATAAACATGATACTTTCTCTTCACTGAAAACAAACAACAAACAGTAGTAGCACAGCCCTAAAACATAGAAATAAGTGAACACCATGTTCAAGAAATAGAATAGCCGTTACTCTCTCTCTTCAGTGTTGATTTCACTATGAATGACAGCAAGAACTAATTTATTTTCAGTATGAGCTTATCTGCTATTGCACCACAAAAACAAAACTAAGTTTTACCTCAGAGCTGCAGCTATTCATGCTTCCAGTTTCAGTCACTATGGGCAAACGTCTCACATTGCTCACACACTCCAGCAAGCGTAAACTACAATCAAACACTCTAAAATACGAAGCACAAAGCTCTGTTTTATTCACCGTACTTCTGTTTACCAATTAATTTGAAAGTAATTCTACCAGTGAGTAGCTTGTCTTGGTTAAGCTGCTGTCTTACTCTGCACACTAAAACAATGGAGGCAAAACCCTTATTTAAAAAAAAAAAAAGATAAGCATAAAAATAAGCATAAAGATAATTTCAGTGCACAAAGCATCAAGGTCTTTGGTGCCATTCTAACCTCACAATGTATAAAGCAGTGTAACTTCATTGTCTCCACAAGGATGATGTCATCTTCTCCAACAGCATGTCAGTGAAATAAGAAACAGGTCCATTCAACATGCAAAAAGGCCCAAACCTTTTGTTCAGTTTTCAGTACTCAAAACATCTCCTATTGATAAACTAACCCTGCTCTATTTAAAAATGAGGAAAAAAAACCCAAACAGAATAAAACCAAAATGGCCTGGGTACTGGGGACACATTCACAAGGTAGTCCATGAAAAAGTAAAGAGTTTTGAAATTCTCTTCATGCACTTCACTGTTGTAGCTGGTTGGTGCATGGCAACCCTGGGTACCCTGGGACAGCCCTGTGGCCATGGAGATCCATGCTTCTCCTGCCTCCAGTCCTCCTGTCTGAGTCTTCCCTGAGCAAAAAATAGACTT
>VWZY01011716.1:89405-107783 GCA_013399075.1 Chloroceryle aenea | reverse complement strand
AAAAAAAAAAAAGGCTACATTAAAGCCCATCTTGGCAGTGGTCCAAAGGAAAAAAATCCAAACCAAACACAACCCAACAACAAAGATCCACAGATTGGAAAACTGCTGACAACCTAAGTAGTAGGAAGTTTCTGATTCTCCAAAAGCCATTGTGAAAACCAATTAAAAAGAAAACAGCAGCTATGGTTGTTCAGCTTGGTCAGGCAAGGAATAGCTGACTCAATCATCCTAAACCAGGAGAAGAATGAACTTTTTTGTCATGCATGAGGAAGGTTCAAAGTCAGAAATTAAAAAATACACTTCTCCCCTCCACTGGGGGTGGGACACATGACATAAAACCCATCACAACCAAAAAAAAAAAACCCACACAGAAACAAAAGACAAACAACAACTATTTTTTTTTCTACATGTTACTTCAGTGCAAAGAGCAACTGTGTATACCAGAAGACATTCCTACTCTTTCTTTTTTTAAAAGGATACTTTAATTTCTACAACAACAGTAATTCAGATGGGGTTTTTTTGAGTCCTCTTTTTTTCTGAAGCATTTCATGGCTCTTCACCTGTAGAGCAAATGTCCTGCTAGCTTTTACATTTAAATACATGCTTCGAACAGTTTTCAGGTTATTTGGGTTCAGACAACGAAATAAGCCCCAGATGTTTCACTGAGAAGCTTTTCCACCAAAGAATTCATGGTGCTTCCAGATGTCTCAGATATCTAGTAGTCCAAACTTATTCTTCCTATACAACAGCCATGAATATTTTCTTTCCAACAAGTTGCTTATAGGACTATTACCTATATACATATGGCTTGTGGGCACAGACTGCACCAGATGGTTTCAGGATCATTTAACAGAGCAAACAGCAATTAAGTCTTCCTAGTCCTTGCATCTTATAAGCATTTTGCACATTCTCTATCCTTGCTTAGCATACTAAGGCAAGCAAAATTTGATTCTGAATATGATTCTTAAAAATACAAAATGTGTATTTACAATAACATGAAGTAGCTCACAAGGAGGATTTGTTTCCATTTCCATAGACCTTGTAAATTACTGTTTTGAGTAGACAGTCTTGCCCTAGCTGTAAGGATGTGAAGACTTAAAAGATATTTTATAAGTAAAAATATGTCTAACTCCTAATGGTTACGATTTTTCAGTAACAGTATGTGGTGTGTCTGTTTTTCCTCATCAACAGGTAACTTTCCAGTGTCTTTCAAGCAACGGCCACTGCTTCTTTCTCCTCACCAGCACAGGGACTAACTACTTCTGTTAACACTGTCTCTGTGATGCAGTTATTATCCATCTTCTCCCTCAAATCATTTTGCATGTTAACGTAATCCAGTTCACCTACCAGAAGTGTTCCTGACATTGGGGCCTGAGAGCTTCTACTTCTATTTCAGACTTGAGGAAAGGCTCACACACCCATCTAAGAACAGAACACTACTTCTCTTTGCATCTTTATCTTCTGTATATTTTAGACTTCCCCCCCAGAGAGAGCTGCACAAGAACTCCAAGTAAACAACGCTACAAAGAAATATTAATATTACATGCTTTTTCTTAAATAGAAAATGTGTCAGCTGCCATCTTGGGCAGCACTACAGAAGATTGGCTTTGTAGGTTTATTTATCATGTTCTTGTCTGATTATTCTGGCATCAACACCTCCCACTCCTAATAGATATACAGGCACAATTTCCAAATAAAAGACTGGAACTCCACACGGCCACCTGTAGGGACAGATTGATTCTACACTCCCATTTCCTGCATTGTCAAAAAAATTATATTGGGAAATACAAGGCAGAAGATGATGAAGGTCTTGATTCATAGGGAGTAAACAAACAAACAAACAAGTGTTGTGTTCCCCCTCACTGGAATGAGAGTTGGATCTCACTGTAATCATGGCTACACACCAACTTATTATGAGCATTAAGACCAGTTCTTCTACACATCCATACACAGTTGTTTTCAATAGCTCCTGCATGACAGAGCAAAATAGAAAGTTCTGTCAATCTAACTTCCAAGGATTTGCTTAGAGTATGCAATTTAATTATCTCTGAAGACAGCTTGTTCTTGTCTCAATTAGCTGTTTTTCCTGAACATATTCAGAGAAGGTAATCTGAAAAAAACCCCACCCTTTCTGTTAAATAGACTACTTGTAAGAAGTCCTATCGTAAGCTGCACTAGCAAAAAAATAAGCATCTCCATTTTATGTTTAATGGGGCATGAAACATTTAGTACAAGAATTAATACAAACTTCTTTTTTATTTTTTTTTCCAGTTAGGCATATTGTTTATAACACGAAATTGCACTGTATTTATAGTAATGAAATTGCATTGATGAGTAACCGTAAACCCTACGCACCAGTAGAAAACTCAGTACTCACAATTCATTTGTCCTGACTGCCCTTCCAGAATCATATGAAGCTATTGATTACTAGTGAATAAATACAGTCCTCCTTTAGAAAAAGCTTATTAAATAATTGGGGTAGGGGATTGTAAACAGCTTACATTATAGATCTGCAGTCAATTTCCACTACACTTTGCAATTGTTATGTAAGTGGTAACCTTGTCCTCACACTGAAGGGGAACCACAACACAAAGTTCAGTGCTGCGTACAAAAGCCAGCAATACTGCAAGCACATGACAGACAGAAACCCTGTGAGTGAAGCTTTTCTATTTAAGCTTATGTAGGACCTCTCAGCTCCAGCATTAGGCTCCCATGTTAACTTGGGCAATACTGGTTCTCCTGCCTGTAGTAAATCAGGTGAGCAAAACTCTGCCAACAGTGTTTGCAATCTTGACCACCACAGGCACCAGATTCTATATTTCAGGACCTTGCCTGGCCTCTCCCTGCCGCCCTCCCTCTACCACTTTGCTTCACTCAACCTAAAAAGGTGTCCTGGGACCACAAGCCACAGAAAATGCCAGAAAAGCAGAGGATAGTGTATTCTGGCACAAGCAGTCCCTGTCCCAAAAGCAACTTTCACATACCCAGTCTCACCAGAGGTTGCCTGGTCAGAGAGTGGAGCAGCAATCACCTCAGCCTCTGTTAAGTGATGATCAAACTGCCAGTGAGAAACAGACTATCAAGGCACAGCTGGCCACTCTCCTCCAGAAAGCTGGTAGCAAAGGAAAGGAGATGGCCCACACAACCAGGCTGTGAGGCCATGTCAAGATAAACACCAGCTACACAATTGTTTGAGTGGGGTTTAATTGAATTTTAGCAGACTCGCTTCCTTGGCTTGAGTTTTGGTTTAAAACTGTGATGTGTTCCCCAGCAACCTTGGCCAATTCTTACAGAAGAGGTGGTCAGTGGACAGCCTGTAGAACCACCAATGAGACCCAGGACTCCTCTGGAGAGCTCAGCCATCAGGGGATTAAAGATTTCAGTCATTGGGCATATGCAGAAAATTTTTTATCCCAATTATGAGATGGTTTAGATTTTAAAGATATTTGTACACTTTAATGACCCTGTGAGGCATGAAGGGAATGGGGCTCCCAGCTAAGCAGAGGCAACCATATAAGAGAGGGTAACACAAACAGCTCTCAGACACTTGGTTTGGTGAGATACTGAACCAGAAAACTAAATTCATAAAACAAAACCAAAGCTTACATTGCTTTAGGGCAGAGGGTTACGTTGCAGAAAGGCATGTAAGAGCATCTCAGAATAGAAATGAAAACATAAGACTTCAGGGGCATCCCTGCTTCCCTCCTACTAGAGCCTTGTCTGGAATTCAGTATCAGGTGACACAAGTCACACTTGAGAACAGTGGTACATTTAGCACAAAATATTCAAGAGATTCTTTTCATCAGTCATAGAGCTTTTGATATACTCCGATCAATTTCCAAAGAGTGGAATCAAGTCATTCAGTAATTTCCATTCCTGAAGGGCCAGCCCTGATTGCTAAACAACAGTGTCATGGTAACAAGCTGACCCTCCTTTGGCAAGGAAAGACAGTGGTTGTTGAAACTTCAACAGGATGCTAAGAAAAAGAAATCTGTATTCATTAATCACTATGGTAAAACATGTACTGAGGGTACTTTTGGTTTACAAACCACTCTGATGAGTTACCCTTAAACATGTCAAGCTTCACATAACTCTATAATCTTTGTTAACATTTCATTTGCTTGCAAAACTAAACCAATATATTAAAAAATGCGAAATTCCATGCAAAGCAGCTGCTGGCTGACTGTTATACAAGTCTACATGAGAGCTCGTGAAAAGAACAGCCATTCTAGTACCAAGTAGAGTGTATTTTTCTTCCAGGAAGAAGAAAAAGCAGAACTGTCAAGTTCAACAGTCAAGTACAAACTAGAACCTGTTTATTCTTATATTCTAAAGACTGAACAATTTGACAGCATGATCGAAGCAAACTGACAAAGTAGTGAAAATAGAAGTATATAATCACAAGAAAAAAGCAGGATAAAGCACGCTCAAAAAGCACTAAGTGTGCATTCAGTATTCACATAATAACTACAAATCTGAAAGTACCACCGTGGTTTTAGATAATAAAACAATTACTATAATTTACACAAGGATAGTGTTACTGCAGAAACTTACTGCTTAAGCCCCTGTTTCCCTACAAAGGGCTCTCGGAAAAATAACATTCACCAGTCCAGCCAAGTTACACATTAAGGCCATACTCACAGCCCGCTAGTCCACTGCATCCACTTCAGATGACTCAAAGTTCCAAGGAAAATGTCTCTTCTGACCCATACCTAGGAACCCCCAGGGGTGACAGCTAATTAACTAGGGAAATGGTTACCAAGTACCAGTCATCCATCACCGTGCTATGAAGATGCACTGGAAAATACCAGAATTACTTCTTGTAAGGTCTGCTCTGGAGTCTAACTATTAGCCAGCACTATGTCATCAAGAGCACAGAGAAAATATCCTCAGTCCTGACAACCATCCCATTCCAGTCTGGTAAGGAAGACTAAAATTATCTAATATACATATGCACTGAAAACACCCTAAAACTAAGAGTCTCTTACTACATATGTCAACATGGTGTTCCTCTGGTATTTTTGGAAGCAAACCACTTCCCATCATTCATTTTCTATGGTCTCTCCCAAAAAATGAGGCTAGCTCAAAAAAATAAAACCAACAACAAAATCTTTTTCCCAATATTCAATTAACTACTTTCAAATAGGTGAGGTTCACACTTCAGAAGACAATAGTTCATTTAGATAGTTTTATAACACTAACCGGGCATTTTAGTACATTGAACTAGTATATTAAAAACATAACAAACATATTTCATCTGAGAGATATTAAAAAGACACTGCTTTCCTCACCACAAATTTAGACACTTGCTGTTATGACAGGGAAGACTGAGACATAAGTACTTTTTTCATCTAGACCAATAAAATAGCTGGATACCAATTCATTTGTGAAGTGAGTTGTGAAGGTTTTCTCAGGGCTGGCTCAGGTATAACACTTCTTTCAGGGAACATGGAAAGACTTAATATTTTTTTTTCCAAGCAATAAACATACTATTTTAACCTTATTTTCACTTAGAGAAGCTTAAAGAATTAAAAGACAGCAAAATGATTCCCCTGCCCCCAAATCATAGTATAACAGAGCAAATAGCTATTTGCTCCTGGATAGGAGCAAAACAAGGTGCCAATAAAAGCCTGCTCAGCAGCTTAATATTTTGTTTTGCTTTGCACTGCCTTTGGAGAATATGCTAAAGGCATAATGTAACGCCCAAAGGAGAGCTGACTAAACAAAATCTTAACTCTAAAATCTACCAGCAGCAACAATGTCAGATTAAACTTCACTTATTTTTTCCATTAGGAGACATTCCACTGAAAGGCTGCTCCTAGAATCCCAGACACTGCCCACTGTGCCCACCCCCTCCTGCATCCTAAGAGCCAATAGCCCATACTCCAAAACCTCTCATGTTTCTGGGAAAATGAAATGAGTATCATACAAGAGATAATAAAAGAGAGAATATTTATTTTGCATTCCTCACTCTGCCACAAACGTCCATGTGCAGGGGGTGGTTTGTTTTTTTCCTTTTGCAGTAATGAAGTAGCACTACCTGTTCTATCCATCTAGCATTTCAAAAGTTTTACCTTTCCTCAACTTCAGAACAGAAGCTCTTCACTCAGTGACTTCAAAAAAAAATGACAGGTCAGTTTTATGCTACCCAGTGCAAGCATCTCTGCAGCTAAAAGTACACGTTCCCCACTGTTGCTAGGGAATATGGGCATGAGTACATAAGGCTTTCAATATTTGGTTGCAATATACAGCTTAGCTCTAGTTTATGTTTTTGAGAGCACTGCAGGTTATAGCAACATTCTTTTTGTAGATGGCTCTCCAGAAACTGTTTCTGAGAATCAAGAAGTTACAATACTACTGTTCTGAGATTTTAAAAACTACAGCCTGTCTCCAGAGGCTAGTTTTCTTCAACCATGGCCTACAGGGGAAGAAATGAACAGGCCCTGGTTACTTGAGAAAAGTTGTCTCATGCACAAAATACCCATGACTGTGGTTTCATCCACAAAGAGTAGTGAAGTAGTTATCATCAACTGCCAAAATCTCTCTCCTTGAAAAGGATGACTCACAGTGCCCCACAAACCACCATCACTTGTAAACTCATCTTGCACCCTCTGCTAGAGTGCAGGCTGCAATACTGAACACCAGCAAGGGGAAGGGTCGGAAGAATGAGCACAAACACTGCTTTCCTACATAGCCCTTTGAAATTGCCCAAACACCTTGAGGTGTTCATTCTGTGACTGGGGATTTGTACTGACCTCCCTTCTCCACAATAAAAACAAACTAAATGCATTCATTAGCTTCGATAGTATCTGATTAAGTAAACAGGTTACTGCTCCATTTCGAGCAGTAGCTCATAAAGACAGACACTAATATGAGCACCACTCAGGTCATTGCCCAGTGATGACAGCTTTACAATCAAGCCAAAATAGGGTCCACTAAAACAGCAGATATGAGCATCACATTCCCTGGTGGGAAAAGTGCAACATTGCACAAGTATGCTGTTGAAGGCTATGGTAAGAACACTCAGACCAAATCACTCGTTTACTTGCCCAAGCAGCTAATTATAATTTCTTTAAAAAATCCTACCAATATTTAACAGATACACCTGTAAATAAACAGAGAATTCTATTTGCTAAAACAAATTCTCCTGAAAAATGTCTGGACATAACACCTGTTCATAAAGTTACAACTGACAAAGTACATTCCAAAAGAGATACTAAATTTGGCTAAAAATGTGCTCATTATTGAATTCCTATTTCTGGGGCAGGAAAACTTTATAGACTTTGCCTCTTTTTTAGTTCTTGTGTACAATCACCTCAACTCTATTAGCCTCTCGTTCTTTTAAGAATCTGCCTTCCGAAATAACTCCAACCATAGAAGTTGTTAGTAGCCACGGAAATGCAACATGAGATCAGTCACTTCTATTTTAAATTGTCAGACAGACAGCCTGTTAAAAAGTAACATGCAGGCATGACTTCAACTTCAATGTTAACCTGCTGTGACTCACCTACAGAACATACTTCAGTCTTGACTCATTTTATTTAAAAGTAATAGATAAATAACCAACATGAGGAAACAGAGGTAGGTATAATATTGTTTTGACTGCATCCACATATACACACAATAATCCAAGAAAGTAATCTTTATACAGCAATTGTTCATAGCCAATTTTGCCAGTTCCTTCAGAGGAATTCACTGAGGGAAAAAAAGGGGGTTTATTTGAATATTTCTTCATGCTATATTTTTTGAGTTGGTGCTTAATTATCTGAGATTTACTGGTTTTATTTCATGAAATCTAATTTGGTGGATGCAGAACATGAGAGACTAATTTTAATCAATCTCTGTTGCTATTTCTTAAAATAACACTAGCTGATGACTACTTGTGAGATAGTAAGCTGCTCTCCCCTCAGCAGCTGCAGATAGCTTTCTGAAATATTTGCTGAAATACAAGTGACAAACCATAACAACAAAAAGGAAGTAAATATAGCTCAATTTACACTTCACTAAAAAAATATTTCTAATTTTTTTGTCGCTCAAACTGCACCTCGCTCTAACGATTTCCAAACCCTATGGGCTGTTACCAGTGGCTTTCCCACAGAAGCAACATGAATCTAAAGAATGGCTTGAAGGCAAGAGCATCTTCCAGCAATCTACCAGAACTATCAAAGAATTTAATGCAGGAGTAGGTCACTTATTTGAAGTGTAAGCATACTAGCAAACTTTATCAAGAAAATACCTTGTTCAAAATAAAAATCTTAGAAGTCACTGGACAGCATTCTGCCTATTGCCTTTGTCAACTTTTCGTTATGTCATGTTACGAACAAACTGCCAAAGCAGAGCACAGGTGATAGTGTACAGCACATCTGCAACTATTCAATTTTTAACCTACGATTCAATTAGCACTCTTACAACGGCTAGGATTAAAGCCCAAGCCAGCCACATTGCTGTATATAAGCCAGTGCAATTACATGTTGAAACATGTCAAGAGAACATGATAGTAAACTGGAGTCAACATTGGGAGGAGCAGCACTAGACAGACAGTTGCCCTGTGGTAGCAGATGTCTTCATTTGCAGAATGTGCACTCACATCTTGCCCATCCTGTTTAATAGCCCACAAAGGAAGATATTGAATTCAATGACCGTTTTACTCCAGTTCCTTTCAATATGAAAGCGCTTATGAATGACAGACAATGTTTTGGCAACTTTCAATATCCTTTTACCTTCCTTGGCAGCTGTTCAGATGACTTAGCTTTCTCAATGCTAAAGCAGCCCATTTCTACCCTGCCCTGAAAAATACTGCCAATGAAGAGACAACTCCAAACACTAATCTTGCTGTGCAGAAGAAAGCTTCAGACTTAGGACCTATAGGACCTAATGTTTTGAGATTATCCAAACAAAAAAGGTGACACTACAATGTGATCATTTATCCTTTAGGATATAGCTAAAGGATCAATCAAACAATAATGACTTTCATACACTAAAGTGAGCTGAACACTGATCAATGATGTGAGGAAGAGTAAAGCCATGTTTCATTACCCATTTCCCAGGACTGTTAATCTTTTTTAAAACAGCTTTTGCAAGCTAAGCAGTATTCCCTTCTTCATCTTTGTACAGATGAACATTAGGAATTGTTTCCTTCAAGCTCCTTGACGTGACGAAAGACAAGGAACACATACACATTCTGAAGACTTTCAAGCTGAATACACTTATAATTTAATGCATATCTAATTAGAAAAGAAAGAATGCATATTGGGATAATTCTTTCCATTATCTCAACCCTCCACATTTCAAACCTAGTACAGGTGGTTACTTCTTCAAATGGCACTTTGAGTGCTGCTTACTTCAGCAAGTGAAATAAAAGCACCAGAAAAACTGAACTCAAAGTCTGAATAGTAAGTTCAGAGAGTCAAAGATATGGTCATGCCCTAGGCTTAGCACAAATTCAAATTCATAACAGGTGGCTTTTTTTTTTTTGGTGAACTTTTCAAAACCAAGAAAAAAAAAAATTCATCAAGAAGACAGGAAACCTAAAAGCTTCATTAAGTAGCATCTGAACTGAGAAACAGTCTGAGTCTCAAAAACTAGACTCCTTTAGTTTTTAAAAGCTGGAGATTTTCTTCCACCAGTTTCCCGACAACATTCAGCTACATCAGAAAAATGGCTCATTTTCCTTCTTAAGCCAAAATTCCATCGGGAAGCTTCTTAACTACTGTAACATACACATAAAGCAAAATAATACCCAGTAAATCCACCATACAGTAGCTGAAACAATACTGCAGTCAAGCTAACTTTTTAATTAGGCAAAAAAAAAACAACCAGCAATTGAACTCAGCATCTAAATAAGAAAATGTTACCATCTACAAGGCATGTATAACAAATTTAAGAGCATTAGTTTCAATAATTTCAGCTCAATTCTGCTTAAAAAATTGGAAAGGGAACGTAAACAAGCAAACACAATAAGGAGTATCACAATATAAAATGTAGACTGCATAAGAATGGAAGGGAATGCTTGGGTCACAAGCAAACAAAGGAGTGAATACTAAATCCAGAAAAGATGCACTTCTTTCTGCCTTGTACAGCCACAAGACAAAATGTCTCCTGTATTTTAATTAAGCCAGAACAAAAAAATTCACAATAAAATGAGAGTCCTTCAACTGTGACCAGCAATAATCATTGCAATACATTAATAATTTATAATGCTAACACAAGTTAAATTAGTCACATCCGTTTGAAATTAAATACCACATTTTACTTGCACCCTGCATTTCCACTTGTGAATAAAGCCTGCCAACCTTACTTGTGGCTACTGGAGAGTTACAGGTCTTCTGCACTCTTAAGAGAAGCTTGACTGAACTGATAACATGATAAAGAGTATTTGAAAGAAAGGATGAGGTGAGCAAGAAAGAAACACATGTAGAGACTGAAAGTACCCACAGTGTCATTTGGCCTAGCAGTACCTTTTCCTCAAACATAGCTTTTAAGAAAACACCTCTTTTCAAATCACATTACCATTTCCTATGAATTGGCCTAAAGGAGGCAGAGAAGTTGTGCCTCATGAAGCAAACTTCTGAAATTCAGAAGGCACTAGCCTTAGTTAGGAACCACACTTTCATAACAAGACACAGTAAGCCTGCAGCTCACTGCCTCTCCTTGGCACTCACCACTATCAGGCTTCTCAGGCCTTGCACCCTTTTGAACGTGACCAAGTTTTAAAAAAAAAAAAAACACAAACCACACCAAGACTCAAAGAAAACCCCACAAATTCACTTACTTTTGATAGGCAATGGTGAGCCACAGAAGACCTCAAAGCCTATGAGGCAGGGCAGCACATGTGAACCTCACAGTTTCAGGAATCTCCCTCTTTCTTCCAAGGATCACAGGAAACAGCACCATTTTCTTTCTCCCCCCCTTACACCCTCTTTTTCTCCAGCTGCTCATTGCTTTTAATTGGTCAGGCCCAGCAGGATGGATACACCTCTCAGGTGCAAAAAATAAAGCTGAACAGGAATTCTCTGCCTAGCAAACCTGGGAGGTTCTCCCCCATCAGAGACCTCCCATAAAGAGGGTAGAGGATTCCAGACTTTAGCAAGCCAGTTCCTGCACAATGTTAGAGATGAAGGCGGGGGGACGACACGACCAAACTCTTTTGTGTGTGAAGCCAAAGGTCACACTCCAGGGACAGCCGCTGGAGTATGGTAATAAACTGAGAGTAGATAGGTATCTCTTTCTATTTCTCCACTTCCCTTAAAATGTCAAGTGTTTCTAAGTACTAGAATTCTATTTACATCTACCCCATAGCTGGAACAGGGTCATCACTGGTGCTTTGGAGAAAATTCAGAAATTCTGTTCCACCCTGACAAAAAACAGGCTCAAGTCCCCATGTGGCATTTCACTAGCACAGAGGAGATTCCTATTGGTGTCCCGGTTGCACACTGCTATTTCTTCCTTGCAAATCTTGCAATAGCCTCATAGTAATGTAGTAAGAACACAGACAGAACGTGCTTTTTCAGCTAGCCATACCTTGCATATGACCCTTGGAGGAGCAAACTAGCTGGCATAGCTATGAGAGCTACAGCTGCCTCCTCCACCAGCCCCCAAATCATGCCAGCTACACTGAGCAGCCCTACCAGAGAGGGGCCAGGAACTTCATCATCTCCCTGTTGATAAGAGCCACCAGAAAAAGCTAGAAACACAACCTTCAGGCAGGTCACCGGCAGCTGAAGCAGCTACTTTACTTCTGAAGCTGTTACATGTGGCTGCAATAGTATATTTACAATTCTAAATGAAATACATATTTTCTCAATTTGACTTACAAAGGTTGAAGGGCTCATTAGTAAACCTGAGGCAACTACCTACGAAGAACACTACTGAGATCTCTCAGATTTTCACTTCTGAATCAATATGAATGTTACTTACCATTATCTTTTTAACTGGCGTAGTCTGTATTTTCCAAAAGCAGAAGACAGCACAGAAACCAAGGCATAACTTCCCTCATTTGGTAAATAAAAGCTATCTGTAAGTACATTTTAATGAAGTATAATCATGCTATGTAGAAGAGGGAAATGGTATTGCTTTACCTGGATCAATACAGTTAAAGCAATATAACTGATTTACCTACACAAAGTAGAAGTTATAGCTGGGAATGACAGAATTACTTCTTTCTAAGAGTTTGGAATTGGACACTGCAAGACATTTTTTTGTACTATATATGTGCCAAGCTGATGACATGTGGAAAGTGAACTTTCAAGTCTCACTCACCTTTACTTCAATAACTTCATAAGTCAGATGGTTGCAGACATTTCTATGTACCTGGGCCTACTAGAGAGCTCACTGCTACTTTTCTCCCAACTTGTTCCTCTGCTAAAAATATGTAACAACATTCCTTGCTGTCTTATTAATAACTGTAATACAATATAAAGTTAATACCAATATAATGCAGTCCAGGTGGTGTGGAAAGTGATGACAGAGGTGTAGTAACTGTCACTCTTTCCACTAAGCTTGTAATGAAGTAGTATCTTAGCACATGGGTAGAGCCTACTGAAGCACTGTTTACCAAAGGGTATAGCCCCAGCACAGACAACGTGAGGTCACACAAAAAAAAAAAACCAAAACATGACACTTTTTGAAAGAGTAGAGGTACTAACCTGTCCTGGCTGAATTCCAGACAGAGA
Organism: Chloroceryle aenea; assembly: GCA_013399075.1. Lineage (NCBI taxonomy): Eukaryota > Metazoa > Chordata > Aves > Coraciiformes > Cerylidae > Chloroceryle > Chloroceryle aenea. The sequence continues at coordinate 95,112 of VWZY01011716.1, read as the reverse complement.
AGTGGACTGTAAAACCAAATCTTGTTGTCATAGGTAACAATGTGATGGGTGGGTGACTTACAGCCCAATTACCCTGCATTCAGTTGCTCAAGGGCTGGAATACTCATCCCCACAACCCAGTGAGTGGATCAGACAGAAAGGGACTCAGGCCCTAATTACTGGCAAGGTAGGATGGCTGTGCAAGCACCAGAAAGAGAAAACTCTTCCTGAATGTTTTTAGAACGTTGTTCTTATTTGAGACAACCTGGTAAGAAAAAGACATTGCAACATGCCAGGTCTCATGTCTTTCTCTGAACATTATTTCACCAATAGAGATAGGGACTTGAGTTGTCTTGCTAACTGAAGCCATTAGCAGTCTTCATACAAAAGTTTTGGAAGACTTCGGAAGAAAAGAGGTATCTACAACTAGTTTTGAAAGAAAACATCAACATTTGTAAATGTAAGTACAAGACCTGGGGTATGCTAACAGCAAGGTCTAACTTATTCCTATTCATCTCCTTTTTTTTTTTTTGATTACCAACCTCCAATAAACACAGTGATGCAGACTTCCAGAGGCTGCATCTGACCAATCTGTGATTTCTAAATTTAGCAGTACCCTGAGAACTATCAGCACATTCTCTCCCATTATTCTTGACACCAAGTTCAACAAAGACACTTGAGCTATGAGAAGACAAACTGAGGGATTTGAAAGAGAGGAGTGTCAAATTCAGGAGTTAGATCTCTAGGATAGGTCTGTTCCCCTACATTTACAATACGTCCTTTAAGACTATACCAAACAACTGAATGGAACTATAATTTGTTCCAACTATGACTTGTCAGAAGAACCTTGCCAAGAACTTCAAAGATGTCTTATGTTAATACTGCTGGAGATAAAGCTCAGCATTTGACAGTACTTTGTATTTGCTGTATGGGTATCTCTGTTCCTTTGGAGGCCCATACTGCAGAAGATAACAAGGTGCTGAAGTTTGGGCAGCTTTTCACATTTGTGCTTTTGGGCAGGTGTTTATGCTCCCCTAAAACAGAGTGTTTCACACAGGACTCTGATGTAGCTTCTGTTTTCAAGTCAGAAGACAGACCTGAGTCCTACCCCCTTTGCCCTCATAAATACTTCCCTATAAAATTCAAGCACACACAACCACTACAGAGTTAGTCTTTTGAAGCACAGAATTTTGTCAGCACCACAAACTCTTGGCTAGATTCATAACACTCTGGGAACCTGCTGGAAATACGCACTGTGTTAAATCCCCTCTTCCCTCAGAGGATGAGAAAGGGCTGATGTCCACCTGCCTCAGGTAGAATATGAAAGACTGTAGCATCTCGACAGCCCTCAGCTAAAATACTCTCCTGTCCTCAGCAGCGACACTTGAGGAAGATATCAGCTGGTTTCCCCTGCCTGTAGGTCCATTTCCTCTAGGACAATGATATTCTAGTTTCCATCTTCTGTTCTTCACCTTCCATAAGAAGGATAATGACTAACCCAAAAATGCTCTCTTCAGAGAACAGCTGCTTTATTTACCACTGCCTCCAGCAAGATCAAGATCCAAATCATCCTCTCTTCTGTGTCTGCCTAGCTTCTCTACACCAAGGCATTTCTCAGTGCCACTGTGCTTCAAGGAAACCCAGGGAAGAGGAGACAGTAGGTTTTCTGCTCTCAGAAAACCTGAGGCAGATGCCAGAATACAGCCTGGCACTGAGTTCGATGCCAGAGCTAAGCTCCATGCCAGGACATAACCCAGTTGGAGCAGCCCCTGCTATCGGTTTACATCACACCATGCCCCAGAGTCAGCCCTGGCTTTAATCTAGGGCTAAATCACAGCAGCTGAAGACGGAAATCTGGATGGTTTCCTTATGAATGAAATTCCCGAATCCCTCTAGGGCTCATTGGATTTATTTGCTTATACCACTGGTTTTTGAATGACACTGTTCCTAATTACAAATTCTTGGAAGAGATTTAAACACAGAAGTTGTCTCCAGTTTTCTCAGAGGGAGCATGAGGTCAGAACAACTATCCTTATAGCACAGTATCTCCCCTTTCCGCCATAACCACCAGTACAACATATACTTTATGATATTTTTTGGGTTGTTTTTCCATTATTACACAAAGTAAATTACATTTTCTTGATAAAATAGTGTGATTTCCTATATTATTGTAAACATGTATTTCTTACATAGCTGCCCCAACACTGAACAGTACCAGAATAGGGCAACAAACTCAGCATGCTGCAATTATATGAGTAAGTTATAATGAAGAAGATGCCTAAAAAAAGCACACCACTTGACATCAGCCATATATACCATATATATCTCTCCACTTTCCTGAATGACCCTGTGTCAGCAAGTCAGAAGTATCAGGTAACTCAAAGCAATTCAAAACCAACAAACCCAATGTACTAAATTAGATTCAAAGCACATTACTGGCACTGGGCCTGAGCCACAAATTTAGATCCGGTTCTGAATTTTCCCAAGGTTTACAGAAATGGGAAAAAGGGACATCCGAGTTCAGAGTCCAGACTATATCCAATCATCATTCATAAAATGGGCAGTAAGAGAGACCTAAAATCCTCAGAAACAAAGTAGTAAAAATCAAATTCAAAATGGCACACTGAGCAACCGAATCAATGTAACCAACACCAAAAAAAAAAAAAAGGTCTCCAACATGGCCTAGGTACTCAGCAAGAATTTGTAGATGTAGCTAAAATGACAATAACAGAGTTTGTGATACTTCATAGTATCAGCAACTAAGATGGTGTGTCATCATCTAGCACCAGGGCACCTGAACCCGCTGGGGATTCAATGTCCAAGGCAAGTGTTCCCAACAGCAGGACCCTGCCCTGTGGGTTCAGTCTGGCACATGTGCACCAGGCACGCCTGCTGCACATGGCTGAACCAAGCACAACCCAGGGCACAAGAAGCTGCTTCATCCAGAGATACAGCTGTAGGGAAAGGAGTGTACACAGAGAGAAGTGTTACAATTATAGAGAGGGGGTTACATTTAGGCACCTAATTTCCAATGCAATAAAGACTGCAGGTGCCTTTCATTTTCAACCAGTTTATGTGCTCCACTTCATCCAGACACTTGATGCATCCAAGGCAGCAAAGCCCTTCCTAACCAATGTTCATGGAACTCAGTCACCTAACTTAACTGCACGCCTTCACAAGGATCTAAAAACATTGCCACTTGGAAGACACTTTATAGATCTAGACTTGCATCCAGACTCAAGTATACTTGTATGTTTAAGGAGAAGTAGTAAAACCAACATATGAAATCAAGAGTTTTAATTCCAATGAATGGGACTAAAGAAATGCTGCCCTTTGGAGTCAAACTGTAACATTTGGTGGTTACAAAATAACTACTAACTACATCCTGTGACAGTCAGAATGTCAAACCATTTTTCATTTGAGTTTTAAATGGTTTTCTTAATAATTGATCATAATATTTAACTTACAATGACTTGCAATATACAAGTTATTTTATTAACTATAAAAAATACCATAATCACTACAAATTTCATTTTGGCGATGTCAAAACCTGAAACCTACTGAAGTGAGCTGAATTCCCACTATTGACTTGACTCTCTCAATTACATCCCACAGCAGTCCATCATCTACAAGATGATGTACAAACCAGACGTTGATTTGAAGGCTGCAAGTTGGCACCTCTGTTCAGAGAATAAGTGGATAGTCGTCCAGGTGAAAAGATAAAAACTTGAAAACTAATTAAAGAAAACAAGCATTGATCAGTCAAACTTGCTGGAAAAAAAATGCCAGCAGTTTAGAAGATTTCAGAAATGATTTAATCATCAGCATTACTGTATATTTGAGCTATAAATTCCCAAGTCTGTTTCAAGCTATTTTGTTCTAGTCACTATCAAGATACTAAATGGACTAGCGACCAGTTAGGTCACTAATTTTCAAAGTAATTAACCAAACTAGCCTCAAATGTCTCATGAACGGACACCTGAATTTCAACCTGTGCTCTGCTTTGACAGCTGCACTCCTCCAAGATCACAGTCTGTCCTGATCTCTAGGAGAAACAGAGCAAAATCCTCCTTGGTCAACTAACATGGTGATTTTCTAGAGACCAGGTGAATAGTCTCGAGGAAAAGCTGAAGAAAGAATATCCCCACCTCTGAAAAAGAAAAAAAGGAAAGCTTGTCCTTAAAAAGCAACACAATTCAGTTGGTTCTACAAAATCACACAAAGATGCAATGCCCAACACAGAAAGGCTGCTCTAACTTCAAGTTCACACAAAGGACTAAGCTTTCAATAAAACCATTAAAGGTAAACAAGTTTAATCAACTTTTTTCTTCTTCTTTGTGGAAGCTAAGAGAAGGCCAAGAGACATAATTAAAGTACTCTAGAAACAGTCCCTGGTTCTGCAAACACAAAGGTAACTGTAACTACGTAAGCAGATTTCAATGAGTCCGCCCACATTGTTACAACAGCAGAAATAAAATGTTTTTACAAGAGTCAAAGCCTCAGATTAAAAAGTCCTCGGCCAGGACTTGCCTTTAGCAGAGTGTATGTGAATAGCCAGGTTTACAGAACCTCTAGAGACTTTGGCCATCTTTCGTCCAAAGCCTGAAAGTCCAGTTTCCAAACATTAATTCAACTTTAGAAATGCTCTGCACACTGAAACACGGGGCAGTAGTTAAAACATATAGAAGTGGCCATGGAATTTGGGTGGCTCCTAAGACACTAAACTGTGGAGGAGGTTTGGTTAGTATATGTTTATAAAAAATAAAATTAAAACATAAAAAAGAAAAGCCAGGACCATATTCAAAGATGAATACAATATAGTGAAATACCTTTGAAAATGAGGTTGAATTAACTGTAAATCCAGATTTTAAACTTTTTATTTACTTCATTAGGTGTCAGAATCCATCCTGCCTTTCTTTTAATTAGCTCTGACTCCAAAAAAAAAAAAAAAAGCCTCCCTTGAAAACAATGGGACCAGTCTCTGAATTGGGGACGACTGAGCACATGAAAACAGAATTGACCCAGTGCACCAAGAGCTTCCAAAGGTTTTGTGCGTTAGGCAGAGCTCTGTTCACTGGATGCTGTATCCTTGGCAACTATTATGTGAGAAACCGTTCTACAAATGCAAAACTTCTGTCTGCTCCAAGAGCTTTTCTCTGGAATACTTTTATGGGGTTTTGGATATCCTTAAATCTAAGGGCACACACAGTCCTTTATCATCTTTCTGCAAGCTCCCAAAAGCAAGATACAATATAACAAGTGATGTTAAGTGACTATTTTCCTCCCACTTCATCAGTAAGCAAATAAAAGTTTTACAACTTTTACTTCATTTTCTTCTGTGAAGAAAAAAGAAGTGGGGTTTTTTTTCTCCCTTTTTTTTTTTTTTTTTTCAGTGCACTCTGCAGAACTAATGTGCAGATACCAGATAATAAAGAAAGGACATTATTGTGCCAATCAACAGCATTGCTTTGCAAACTGAAATTTCGAGGATGGTGCCTGCCTGACTTCACGGCAGAACTACAGATGCCAGCATGCATATTATAAGAAGCATGCAAGAAGAGATGGGTAAAGTCCGACAAGGGCCGTGGCAGTAACGTGCTCAGCTCTTTGCAAGAGGGACTAGTACCAATTGTTTCAAGGGCAGCAGACACTGCTGTTTTCACCAAAGCCCTGGCTGTGGCCGCCGGGCTCGTTAAACCCGACCACAGCCAAGCTCGGACCCTGCCAG